>ML102565.1:0-48593 GCA_003697995.1 Taxidea taxus jeffersonii
GCACTATATAAAGTTGAGTAGAAAAACAGGAGGTTACTCTCTGTACCAACTAGCATGGGTGCCGTGGACGTGGTCTAAGACCCAGGACACTGTGGCATTGCACATGAGCCCTGACTTTACACCGCACAGAGAAAGTTCAGAAGAATGGGTCAGAGTCCCAATTTCCTGTGCGTCAAGGTCTATCCCTATGTCGTCTCAAAACAATACACACATGTTTGACATTATGTGTATCTATCAGGGCATCAAGTTCCCAGACAGCATATCTTTAAATCATTGGATCCCTAAAATTGCACAAGAAGGAAAAATATCACACAGTGGAAAAAATAACCAGTTTTGTAAGTCTTTATTTTTTAGTTGCTCCTCCCATAGTAATGCACTGAAAGGCATAACAGTTTATATTGTACAAAGCATTTGAAGAAAGTACCTCAACTTGCCGATTATTTCAAAATGAGATTACAAACAAACAAACAAACAAAAGAAAAGGAAAACAAATCTGGTTCTTCAATAAAGGGCAAAATAACCGAATACAGTCTGTTATTTACTTCTCTCTTTTAACATAAGGTCTGAAACACTTCATTTTACAAATAGGATTAACATGAACATAACATCGCACGAGCTTGCAGACGACCAGCATAAAATATGGGGTACAGTTTTTAATCAGAAGAATCATGCTTTCATGGAAGAAATTATAATCGTTTATACAATTGAATCGATTTCAGTATTACAAAAACTAAGTTGCATCTATTTATATTTAGCTCATTAAGAAGGAAAACAAAACAACAACAAAAAAGGAATGTTAAGAAAAGCCAAACACCATTTGGCACTCCCATACACAGGTCGAGTCACCTTGGTCCTTGCAAATCAGAAAGGGGCGTGCCTCAGACGTCAGAAAGTAGTGGCTGACTGGAACAGTGCTATGGTAATCAACGAAAAATAGTTTGCCAACAAATAAATACATGATATACACAACACACACACAAATTAAACATTAAAAAAACAGTGACATGATTGTCTAAAATTAAGATGTTATTACAAGGATTTGGCAAACATTTTATTAGTGTAGTGGTACAGCGGGACTGGTGATAAACAGGATACTTCACTGACTTAACCTCTTTGAGCGCTGGAACTTCCATAGTTTACAATATACACATACCCTTTCTCCCTAGTTTTACACAATGTACTTAAAAAGGCAAAAGTTAAGGGGGAACGAGGACTCCCTGTTATCAGTTTCTATAATAATCGAGTGTGCATTTCATCCAACTACTTCCATCTTCAAAGGGTTAAATTACATAAAACTTTAACAACAAAAAAAAATCAAATCTGTAATTAAAAGCAACTGTTCCCAATCATGTGGCAGGTGATCTTGTACAAAAGAGAATTCAGTTTTTACGGAGTGTTCATTCGTGTCAATGCCGCCATCCCCACAGCCCTCGTGCCCGCCCACAGCCCAGGGCAGGGCAGACCAGGATGCCTCCTGCCCACAAGTTGCTCAATTCTCACTGAATCACGTTAAGTTGCATTGACCTTCCAGAAGTCAGCAGCTGCCTTTGCTGTGCAAAACAAAATATTGAGAATAAATAGTTTCTTTTTTCTTTCCTTTCTTTTTCTTTCTTTCTTTTTTTTTTTTTTAAGCATTCAGTTTAAGGTCACCAGACTTTAAATGAGTGACCCTTCAGGTTTCTAAGGCATTCTGCTCAGCAGTCTTTTAAATAGTCCTAGATGAAAGAGCCATGCTACTGTTGGACTTGGTCCCACTCTGGTCGACCTTGGTAATGTCATACATGGCTTATGGACTGGATGGCACTGGATTCCGCCGCAGCCCTTGCCATACTGTGCCACACGTTGGAAGAACTGTGGGATGTAGAATGGAGGGACTCCTTGTCGGACAATGACAACATCATAGCATATGCCTGGGGTAAAAAGGAGAGACTCGGTAAGTGGCACTGGAAAACATCACTTTTAATTCAAAGAATATTGTTGGTGCATGTTAGGGGGGAATGGGACTCAGAGTTAGGAGCATCCCTCATGGATGTGTTTGGAAAAGCATGGGCCCCTTTTTGTCATTGTAATGACGTGGTGTTACTGCTGATCTTCAGTGCCTGGGGACCACAAAAGTACATGTCCTACAGGACCAAAAAAAGAAAAAAAAAAAAAGAATTGTCCAACTGAAAATGTCAAGTATCTCCACTGAGAAACACGAGTCATCCCCCTACCCAAGCATAAATATGTCATCTAGCCACTGTTTGTACACCTGTTCAAGCCACCAAAAACATTATTGTGTGCTTACAATCGAAACTGCAACTATGAAGGGGACATAGACCTGCCTTGATGGCACTGGGGTCTAGTAGAGGTAACCTTCCCATCGACTCCTGCACTTTGTAACTGAGAGGGCTAGCACTGAAAGTGACACAACTTGCTCTGAGTCACTCAACTAGACAGTGGAGAGGCAGAAGCACAAGTGATTTCTGCCCAACTTTTAATCCAGTGTCCTTTCTCTGGTTTCCCTCCATGTTTGAAATATTCAAAGTTGACTACCCAAAACCTTGCAAGCTCAGGTAGATCAAGTCAGCTTTACCGGAAAATAAAATACAACACAAGACCCAACAATGTTCTGACCAACTTGTACTCCAGTGTCTGCCAAGCAGAAGGTACATGGCAGTGCTCTGTGAAGAAGTGCTCTTTCTTCCCTATTATCATGTCAATTCTAAGTAACTGTTCCAGAGAATCTCCCATTCGCTGCCAAGTAAAATAGTCAAATGAAATGTTTGGTCTTGACTTGTGAGTGAACTTTTCACTGTTGATTTGCTATTGTTGGTCTCATCCACTGCTAAACTTGCCTGTCAAAAGTGCTGCTGCAGTGGGATCATTAAAGTCCTGCCAAAGACATTCCACTGTCTGTAAACAAAGACCAAATGCCTCTGTTGTTAAGCAGAATTTCATCTCTGGGAGTCATGCTGAGACATGTGGCCAATCTGTGGTTTCTTCCATAATCATGGCATTCAGTTAGAAAATCTGCCCTTGTAGGCTGATTCTGATTTGCTGGGTCATTGCTCTCAATGTACACATTTGACTTTTATGTATGCAATTTGCCTTCTGGACCTCTACAAAATCTCAACAGACATATAACAAAAAACTCTTAAGCATCTACTCTACGCCAGGTACCGTGCTAGGTCCTAGGGAATCAATGACAAGTAATATACAGTTCCTATTCTTTGAAGAGTTTAAAATATGAGTGAGGTGAGCATCGAACTCATTGAACTTTTTATTAAGTACCTGCTTTTAGAGACCAAGATAAAGAGTATTCTGAAATGGCTTTAACAAAGCCCATTCCAATATTTGGAAAAATGAAAGGAAACTTAGAGAAAACTTTGGGTTCCTGGCTTCTAACTGACCTCTCTTCAATTAGCTGTGTGACCTTGGGGAAGTTCCTTTACCTTTCAAGGTCACTTTTCTCCTACCAAATGGGGATCATAATAACAAAAACTTGACTCAAAGCGCTGTGGGGAATTATAAGTATTAACTAATGTAGAGTGCTGGATATAAAGACTACCTATTGTCAGGAAATTAATTTTTAGTATAGGAATTTTCAAAGAGGTGTCTATGCAGAATGCAGCCACTGTTGTATTGTTCAGCTATCTTGGATTCAATCACTATAAAAATCAGAGTAAATATATGAATGTTTTGAGTAAGTCATCTATCTCTATTAAGATCCTAGAAAATGGTAAATATAGAATACTTGCCTTTTGGTAATCAAACAAAATACACATTTTCGTGTACAAAGATCTGCTCCTTGAACATCACTGACAGTGAATAACAACTGAATGAATGAATAAAAAGTCTCATGAAATAAAGTTAGCTTGCAAAAATGCCTGACAATATTTAAACTGATATGTATGGCGTGATCAAGTAACATGAAAAATACAAGAAATACACTAGCATTTATTATTATGGTAATTGTTAGTACAGCTAGGCAGGGACTTTATGTCACAATGCTAGTACTGAAATAGATCACATCTATCATCTCTGGGTTCCCTGACCTTTTTGCTTTCAATGACTCCGGACAGCTTCAGGAATTTTTAGGTATTGTGTCTTATAAGCATTTTGGTGGAATAATTAAAAGAAATGAAATGAGAGGAAAGGAAATGAGAGGAAAGGGAAAGGGAAAGGGAAAGGAAAGGAAAGGAAAACAGGCCTGGATCCCCTGGTATGTTTCCAATTAATTAGGAAGGAAGAATGGGATACCAAGGGCTTAAAAAAACACTCACTACCTCTGATGGTTATGTCCAAGTAAAAATGAGATGTCTACTCTGGCTAATTTACTGTTACTTTAGGAACTGAAAATTAATTTTTATCCCCATTGAATCATACAGCAGGGAGAGACCTTAGATATGGCCTCTAGTCACCCCACTTTACAATGAAGAAGTGGCACCCACGGTGTTGATGTGATGTTCTTAAGTTCATGCAGCTAGAAGCTCTGAGGGTAAGGAGCTGCCTCTACTTCAATGCAAAATGAAGATTCCTTTTGCCTATTAGTACATTACATGATACCTTCAATTTTTACTTAATTGACTGAGAGTTAAGAATTTACATTATCCCACTAGCATGATGTTTTTCCCACCTTAGTTGAGATACGACCACATTTCCTGCTAAGAGCAAATGGCTAAGGCCAAAACATTTCAGCCAAATAGGAAAGAATTTCTAAATGTACAAGCCGATGCAGTCACGTGGTTTGATATGTCAGGCCACCTCTGAAGTGGGCTCACGATCAATTAGACCGAAGTGACCAACAAATATGGTAATACCAGGAAGCTTCTTTTCTTCTTCTTCGCGATTAACCCAAAGGAATTGAACAACGTGGTTGAGTAGAGATGTCAGCAGAAAGTACTGACCTCCTTTACTTTGTGATAAAGAACTGAGGATCTTTTAATTGATATTTATGGATCCTTAAATGGATTTATTTTTGTTTCCACAGTGCTGATAGAATGCCATAGAACCCAATGAACGTGGGTACTATCCATTCATTCATTCAATTAAAAATCAATTGGTTTTCTTTCCAGCTCTGCCAGTAAGATGCTACAGACTTTGGGCAACTCATTTCATCTCTGATCCTCAGTTTACTCCTAAATGCTATAAATTAGATGACTTGTTAATGATCTACATATAATAAGGGACCCAAGTCTAGAAATACACTTAGGTTGACAAGAATTACAGATGCAAACTAATTAAAAAATCACTCTGAAGTCATACAGAAATAGGTGCAAACATTATGGACTACCTCTACAGAAGTGAGAGAATTGCAAAGCCAGGGAAAAGCTACTGGAGGACAAGGTTTGTCATGGAAGCATCTGTGTGGAGTGCAGCCATGTTCATGGCTGTGCTGGTGAGCCATCTTGGATTCGGTCATAGGGTCAAGGTAGGAAAGTTTTGAGTCAAGCAACTGAGCCTGTTCAGACTATAGGGCATTGCCCAGAAAGACTATCTGCCTTTTGGTGCCTGAGGCACCATGTCACCATGACGCTGTGCTGCAGGAGAACATGTACCTGTGATTTGGACTTTCTGTGTAACGGCTGTTTAAGTTCCTCCGGCACATGGGAAGCACTAAAAGAAGACAGCTCAGCTTCAGTATATTGATTATCTTCCAGTTTCCTCATTTTGAGGCTATCTGTGAAGTGCCTTATATGATCTAGAGCAGAAAGTCCAGTTTTATATTCTTCCTCTTTATACCTAAAATGAACCAATGGGAAAGCACAGAGGGTTTTTTCTTTCTTTCTCAGTTTGTCATCCAACCAAACCACTTTTCATCTGAATCCATATAGCTGTCAAACTTTGTATTATATTTGCAGTATCAAGAAGCATGCAACCATTACTGGGTTCTTTAAAGTGTCTACACATACCATATCTTAAAAACATGTTTGTTTTAAGATTCTTCATAACCAAAGCAAGTATAGATAAGAGGTAAAGTCAGTGGTGTGGAATCAGCAATGCAGTGGAGACATAATTTATAGGTTTATAATGCCCATTTAAAATAAAGCCAGTCATGTTAAGACTTAGTGAGCACCCACTCTCCATATGAAAATAGAATATTCTTATAAATTTAACTACTTGGTTCATTTTTTTCCCATTTAAAAACCTACCTGTACAGTTTATATACATATCAAATTAAATGATGCTGATCTCACTAATATTTGATTAATAACACACAAGATTTTTGAATGAATTAGATAATATTGCAATCTCTATTTTTCTTTGAGTTTTACAGTAGAGTCTACATAAATGATTGGGTACTCATCTAATTTTTATTTATTCTTCTCATCTCAGGTTAATCAGGGTTCCACAAACACCAATGCATTTGTATTCTTGTGAATTACGATGGCTACTTTGTTTTCACCCATTCAAAATGAATCCACCAAATACGGTTTTCTAATTCAAATGTATTTTTTTATGATTCACTACTCATCAACTGCCATGGCCTGAAATATTGCCCTAATGGAAAAACAGAGCAGAAGGATTTGCAAGCATATATGTATCTACGCCTACTTATTTACTAATGTCACCCCAGGTGCTCACCTAACTGGGGACGTTTTGCAACTCATCTCCAGGGTGCTGGCGTCTTCATAGTCATCCTCAGGGTTTCCTTCATGTAAACTGCTTGTCCCTGGTTCTTTTCCCGTTTTTCCAGTAATATCGTTGTCGTCGTCATCCTCATCTAACAACACCTCATCTTCTACTTCTTCATCATCCAGTAAATCTGAATTTTGGCTGGTCACCAAAGCTTTCTCATCCTTAAAATGACTGCCATTCATTCTTTCAAAAGCATAAAAAAAAGAAACAGGTCCCATTATTGGCTTCATTTGTAAACGTGCAGCTGGCTCTCTTCTCATGTCTTCCCAAAAATAGTTCAGGATTTTCATCACTTCTACAGGAAATTTTTATTGTTTATTCTTTATGGCAACTATGGGAAAGTAATGTTACTTCACAAATGAGGGAATGAAGAAAACAATAATTGGGTGGTTATTCAGAGGATAAATGGGGCTTCTGGCAGAGCTAGAAAAACAGTCTCAGGCTCTTATTCCTTATCCGACCTTTGCCTGATAAGTGATATTGTTATATATGATATAAGAAGCCCACATAATGTCTCTACATAATGTTACCTAATTATCACTTAAGTGCCCACCATTTAAAATAAAAAGGTTTCTGGAAAATTCATATCTCTGAACAACACTGACAAAAACTTCAACACACACGCCTAGAGTGAATCTAGGAGTTCAAAGAAAATGTTAAGAGAGCTGTCAGGGACCATGCAGTATTTGATATTTCTAGGTGACATTTGTGGTGTACGCCACTTAGACATCCTGCTCTAGCTTGGAAATGATGGAGAGCTCACTTAGTGATTCAAATGTCTAATTACAAAAAAGGGTTTAATTACAAAGAAGTCCCAATTTGATACATTTGAAAGCATCTATAAAAGCAGGACAAATTTCTCAGGCTTTAAAATAAACAGAAAGAATATATAAACTGAAGGGCGCTTGGGTGGCTCAGTCGGTTAAGCACGCCTGGCTCTTGGTTTCAGCTGAGAACATGATCTCAGAGTTGTGAGATCAAGCTCCATGTCAGGCTCCACACTCAGCTCACAGTCTGCTTGTCACTCTCCTTTCCCCCCGCTTGTGCTCTAAAATAAATAAATAAAATCTTAAAAAAATAAAAAGATGTATAACTGAATTAAAGTTTCATTGTAATATTTAAAAGTCAAAATTAATGTATTATTATCATTATTAATATTCATATTAATATATTATTTAATTATATAGTTATTTGTCATTAATAGATATTAATTAATTGTGTTTATTTATTAATGATATTATTTATAATATATTTATATTAATGTATTAATGTTAATATAATATGACAGTATTATCATTATTAATGTTTTTATACAGCCAATCTCTTAACCACTTTTATCAAAGAATGGTGAGAACATGTTCTGCACAGACATAAATTATTAGATTCCAGATACACTGCCAACTTGATAGCTTGAATGGATTGAAATTATTTTTTTTTTAATGGAAGAAAAAGTAAAAGAACAAAAGAATGCATGGATGAAAACCAAAAGTAACAAAGCCAACATGATTAAGAAAACCTATTTGTTAATTATGCTTTCAAATGTGGCAATTTATGGGGGATAAATTATTCATCACAAGTAGCCCCGATAGGAGCTGAGGGGGGAAGTTAAATGACTCAATCTTCTTACTTCTGTGCTGTTTGGACATGTTGAAGCCAGATGTTGCAGCTATATGCGGGCTCACAAATCTCCAAGAAAGGGCTAGAAGATCTGAAAAGGCATCTCAGAACCCAAATGGTGGTTTTTGTTCAACATTACTTTTGTGTCATGTAAATGCCGTTATCAAAATGTAAGGCACTACTTACACACTACTTTGTATTTCTGACCATATGTTCATCTCACTCCCTCCATCCTCTTTCACACACACACACGCACACACACGAGCAAGCAGAGGAAAAGATATGTCCAACTACACAAAGTCATAGCTCTTATCACACTTCTTAGAAGCTGGGAAGGGTCATGTAATAGCAGATCTTCTCTCCTTTTTCCCCTAAATAAGTTGAAGAACAGAAGTGACCATATAATTTTATCTGGGGAAATAATGTTTATGTGAAGTTTGGCTTAATGTAAAAACTACCTAAAACAATTATTTGACTTTTAATAATATCAAAAAATAGAGGACACTAACAATAATACTTGTGTGATGGAAAGTAACGGAGCTTTCATTAACTATTTCATTTGACATTAAAATTGATTACACAGCATCCTAATTGAATAGGCTCTTAGATAGTTATGTTAAAAAAATCTAGTTCTCAATATCAGATATTTAATTATAACTTAGAGATAAGAAAAATTAAATCTGGTAGTTTTGGTAAAATAATGTTTCATTAACATTATATAAAATATAAACACTAGGTAAGTATTTATTATTATAGCAGCATTAAAAGTTTTCTTTAGGAATTAAGCCATATATGCTTGATGTTGATAATGACAAAAGGTAAGCAAGGCACCAGGTCACTAAAAACTGGGATGAGATGATCACACCCACTGAAACAAACATGCCAGAATTAAATGCATATCCACCTGAGAGCCCATAGGTAGTGACAGAATCATATCAAGAAGTCTCAACTGCTTTTTAGGTAAAACATATTTAAATGATATTCAATAGGTATGTTATATCCAGAAATGTATATATATACACACAAATTTTATACACACACACATACATGTATATCTAGTTATATTATCTGTAATATACACATGATATATAATAGTAGCCACAGCTGAATCAACTGTATCCCTGCGGTGGCTTTCCTTTTTGCTTGGTAAGTTTTGATAAAATAGTCTAATTAGTTATCAAGAGCAGCAGAACAGAATGGTGGTAAAAGCATGGGCTCTGAAACCAGATGGCCCAGGTTGAATTCTATTTATTAATTACTTATGTGGCCTCTGGCAAGTTCTTTAATCTGTGATATCTCCATTCCTTCACTGATAAAATTACATAGTAATAGTAGCTGCCTCATAGGGCTATTATGATAATTAAATTAATTCATATACAGAAAGCGCTTAGAAGAGCATTTAGTATTTAATCTGCACTAAAGAAATGCCAGCCACTGCTGGTAGAAGTGACAGTGTATCACAAAAGTGAGCACGGCAAATCTATTTGGAACATACTTATTTCAGAAATCAGAGAGCTTAAAAAGGAAAAACTCAGCTTTACCTCTCCTCTGCATTCCTGGGAGACTGGCCACTGTGGTTGCTATTCCCAATGAAATTGCGGATTTCTGTGAAGTAAGCATCTTCTTTGTCATCGAGAATGGCGCCTGTACTTTCCAGCTCAGAATGAGGTGACGATGTTGCCGTACCTGAGGGGAGAGAGTCTTTTGAGGAAAAGACTACTATTGATATGAACAAGTTATTCTGAACCTCATTCCTTCTTCATTTGATCAGTGTTTCCTAAAACAGGCTCTTTGGAATATTAAAAATGGTAACTTCAGGAGGCCAATGTCTTCCCAAATTACCACACCCATGCTGATGAAAGTACCTGGGGGAATATTCTGAACCACTGAAGTCCTGTGGTATAGTCTCCCAAAGATGTTTCTCCCACAGCTTCCTCCCATTCCCACTGTGACAAGAGGAGCTTTTCACTGATAAAATGAGGAAATGGGGTGAAGCAAATTATAAAGAAGCCCCAAAGAGATTCCTCCAGAAGAAACTATATACTCAGTCCTGATTGTGGTCATATGTATTTATTGCTCCTGTGCTAAAGCACATTACCAAATAAAGACTGAAAACATGCCAAAAATTCTGTATTCTGATTTGGTGGGTGAGGCAGTGAGTAGACTCAGCACACCAGCCCAGAAACTGAGGTGGGACAGCATTAAAAGGATAATATGGGATCTGCTGATTCTAAGATGATTTTCAGCTTCCTTAACTATAAAACTAGAATCAGAATACCTTCTCACAGGATGTTTGTGAGGTTTTTATAAATTTACACAACTATAAACACCTTATATGTGGTCAAATTTACACCAACACTTACTTCATGCTGCTTACCTTTCCCACAAGATATCTATAATCTAACAGTTCATCCTAATAGTCCAGATGACCAAGATAAGAGGGGAGAACATCTCTCAGCTGAATAAAGTTATAATCTTGGACAAGTATTGAACTTAGACATGTTACATTTTTAACTCATTTAATTATTTTCCAAAATGCTCTTGGTTAGGGGCACCTCAGTGGCTCAGTTGGTTAAGGAGCCAATTCTCAACTTCAGCTCAGGTCATGATCTTGGGGTCCTGGTATAGAGCCCCACATCGGGCTCTTTTCTCAGTAGGGAGTCTGCTTGAGCTTCTCTCTCTCCCTCTGCCCCTCCCTCTGCCTCTCTGGAATAAATAAATCTTTAAAAGAACAAAACAGAATACTTTTGATTAGAAAAATTATGGGAAAATTCCGTAAAGGTGCACGTGGTTGGAACGTGTGGCCAGTTTTGACTTTGTCTGCTTTATACTTCCATCTCTAAAATCTGGTATCTTGAGACCACAGTCATCTAGTCAAAAGGCCTAGAGGGAAATAAACAGTAATACAGTTTTATGTAGTAGCCCTCCAAGATCGTAACCAATTTGCCTGTGTACAAGGGGAGAAGGATTAATAATAAAATAATTTCCTTAAGTAAAAATAGCTATTTTGTACAACTTCAACTTCTTCCTGTTTTTAAAATCTCTTTTCCTGAACCCATTGCTTGCTCCTTCCCTTGCCCCCAAGGCATTTTCTTGATTCTCTTGAGACAAATTACAGCCGCACGGTGTGGCTCCAAACACATATACCAGTTGGCAAATGCTAATTAATGATTTATTATCTAACTCTTAGAAGCCAAAGGCAAGAAAAACTACCATCTCTTCTGCTAACTATGTGCTGGCAGGTCTGATTTAAGGGATGGCTAGGGGTTTTTTTTGCTACTTTTAACTCAATTCTGTATCAGAATTTATGGCCCAAACCACATACCACTATCATTTACTGTGGGTTGTTCTGATCATGTCAACAATCTTCGATCACTAATCTCTAAAAAAGTTACCCTGGGGGTGTTCTCTGAACTGTAGGACCTCTGCAAACACAGCCATTGTTTCTAAGTTAATATTCAGAGCACAATATTCTGGAGCTGCCACTGTGGAAACATTGCCATGCCCAGAGTCCCCATTTTGCACCAATATGCGGAAAGATTGCTCCCTGCAATTTAGGAAATCCTGATTCATAACTCTCCTATGAGATTGGGTCATGGTTCTCTTTGTTTGAGATTGCCCATAATTGAGATGAATCCAGGAGAATAAGAAAACAATCCAAATAAGGCCCTGAGTTGTACATTATTCACCAATCACAGCATTCTATAATCTAAAGGGAAACATGCTGCAAATTTTAGGATCTGTTTCTGGTGTCAAAGTGAAAGGAGAGAAGAAAGGTCATAATTATCTCTTTTTTTAAAAGTATAGTTGCCATGCAATATTATTCATGATTATCTTTTAAAATAAGAAAATTGAGCCATCTTCTCCACCTAACACAACGGATTACCTACCAGACATGTTCCCATTCTCATGTTTCTTTAGGTGTCTGTCTAAGTTGGTTTGTTGACCGAAACACCTATCACATAAGTGACACTTGAAGGGCTTCTCCTTATTGTGGATGTTACGAACATGTCTCTGCAAGTTGGAAGAAATGCTAAAGGATCTGTCACAGTATTTGCATCTGAAAAAAAAGCACAGAGAAAATATTTGCAAGCAAATCAAAAGATATTTCTCAAGACTAGTAAGCCAGATATCCAAAATTATCATCCATAAAGAGAAAATGAAAAGGAAGAACACTATTTCCACAGCCAATATTTCAATTCCAATAGACTTTGATTCCATTAAAGATTTTCATGACTTTACAAAAAACCATAATAAAATATCGACAATTTGATTGGTTCCAAATTTATTAGGGTCATCAGCTTTCATGTTTTCAATAAACCTCACAGAATTAAGGACATTAAGAAACAGTAGTGTGGTTTTACCTTCTACTTAGGACAATACCAATAAATCCTTTGTAAACAAACATGAAACAAATTCACATATTCTTCAAATTAGGTAAAAGATCACTCTTTTTTTTTTTAAAGATCACTCTTAAATTCAAAATTGCAGGGTCAGATTAAACAATTTCTTGGTAAATTCGTGAAACGTGAACGTGAACAGTTTATCTCGACACCAGACAATAAAATTTTCATAATCTATAGTGATTACAAGCCCCCAGAGCCTTTACTCTAATAAACTTTAAACTATATCTTTTAAAGGATTTATTTGTTTATTTGAGAGAGAGAGTGTCTCTGAATGGGGAGGGACAGAGAGAGAAGGAGAGAAGCAGACTCCCCGCTGATCATGGAGTGGGCTGTAGGGCTCAATCCCAGGACACTGGGATCATGACCTGAACAGAAACCAAGGATCAGACACTTAACCCACTGAGCCACCCATGTACCCCCACCTTTAAACTGTTCAAAAAGAAAGTAAAAGTGGAACTAAATTCTACTGGAATAAAATAAAGTCTTCATTATCTCTGCTCTTCTTATTCCCCCCAACTTTCCATTTCTGTTCTTACAGAGTTTGTGGCATTTCTGAACCATGTCAGTTTTCCAGGAAAACACTTATTATTGGTTGGCTAATTGTTTCTGCCTTCCATGTGATTAAAAAAAGTCCTAAGTTATTTTGAAGTTCTCCTTTAAACATTAATAAAAACATATCCTCCTCACCCACTACACCACCCAGTTCTTATGGATAAAGAAGAAAAGTGACAATTTATGAGGTAGTCTCCTTTGGCATTTTAAAGTAAAGATTGCATTATTTGCTTGTGTGGCTTTTTTGTATGTGTGTTGCTTTAAAAAAAAAAAAAAGAGCTTTCTCTAGATGACTTTTAAGTGAAAATTTTTAACCTAGCAGCCAATCTTGAACTTATTCTTCCATATGTGAAGGGCCCTTCTCCCACTTTTGACCATAGACGCAGTGGTTCGAGTGCTCTACATCAGAAATCACCCCATTCTACTCAAAGTGTTTGGGTTTCTACGGCTGTCTCTACGTGATGCCAGAAGTCTAGTTAGTTCAGTGGGGAAAATAAATCTGTTAAACTAGTTACTTTGGCATAGTATCAATAAACCAACTCAAGGACTGATTTCATTTTTCCCCCTTAAAAAACTGTCCTGGCATGATGAAGCTCCTCAACTTTCCTCACTTACAATATTAATTTAAAAGTAAAAATGAAAGAAGATGGGATCGGGAGGGAGAAAAACCAAAAGAGACTCTTAATGTCATAAAACAAATTGAGGGGGGTGGGGGGAAGAGGGGTTGGGTGAGGGTGGTGGGGTTACATCATATGTTTAAATAAAGCTTAAATAAAGTAAAAAAAAAAAGTGCGTGAGACCCCACATTCATAGCAATTGTGTTATTTTAGCCTCTGCTTTTGAAAAATATATATATGTGAGTCATGGCCTCCTCTGCAAAAACTCTGTTGACTCCCAAGGCACACTACAATGAGAATAATGATACAATTAGCACAATTGTGCTGTATTGAGCAGAACAACCTAAAAAACGCTACTAGAGAAAACTTATACTCCCATCAAACATTTTTCACTCAAAACATTTTCTACGAACATCATGAATTAGAGAGATTTTGCTTTTGACATACTTCCAGCTTTTTGCTCGTATGCAAAGGGGCTTTTCCAAATCTAATACACATCATCTACACTAATATAGATAAAATCAGCCAATAAGAACATTCTACACAATAATCATCTGTTATTTTTGTATCTTTCCTCTGCTAATGTCTTGGCCAAAATTTTTCAGTGCTACTGAATAAAAAAAAAAAAAATCATTGCTTTCTGCTCCAATAAATTAGTTAGGGTAGGTAGGAGTCTAAGTTTCTAAAAATTCTTAAAATGAATACATATATCATGACTAATACACTCATTAAGAATTTGGATGTAAACACAGGAGTCATGGGAGCCTTTGAGATCATGGTGTGAGATAAAAACTCTGACATGGGAGCTCCAAGTCTGGGTTTTAATTCTGGATCTTTTAATACCAGGCTTTACAGAAGGCAATTAACATCTGTGCATCTGAATTTCTTCACTTGTAAAACAGAGGAGCTAGACAAATAATTGTTTAAGATCTCTAGCTATGCCAAAATTCTGGCCTGTGTTTTTAAAAATAAACATACCATTTATGGAGTAGACTAAAACCACTGAATTCAAGTACAGAGCAAAATGAGCACAATATAGTCGAGACCAGATCCTTGGTCATAATAAAATGTAAGTGCTGAAATCTTTCCTTCACTGAAGCAGAATTCCTGGGATCTGAAATTTTTCTCAAAAAGGGAAATCACCTAACAAATTCCATTTTTATATCTCTCTGAGATTTATTCTATAAAGTCCATTCTATTAAAGTAGAAGTACCATTTCTGACTAGTAATTTATAAAACATGTAGGAAAGAATTTAAGAAAACACTTTATTATTTTCTGAGCTTAAGTCCCTCCAGTTTTCTCTTAAAATTTCAATTCTTTTCAAATGAGCATTCATTGATCTGCCCACTTTCTTTTTTCTTATATGTAAAAAAAAGTCTTTGAAACCTGAAAAATAATTGATTTTAATGAAAAGAGAGAGCATGCAGACAAAAGTAATCTTAAGCATATGCACTGTGTAAGAATTTCAAAGCAGAATGAAATTACGATGTGACTTAAGATAAATCACATTTATTCTTTAAAAAATATTTATGACCATCTAGCACTATGTGCAAAGCATTGTACATAAAACAATGTAGATTATATTTTAAAACTGAAGAAGATCTTGATAATTTTCATTCTTTAGTAAACAATAATATTAAAGTCAGACACGTCCCATGTGTCATGTGGCTGATTTTGACATTTAACAGAATAAGCCAAGAGATAGTTTAGAAATTGTTGGTAGAATTTCCCCTCTTCCTATTATATAGTCTATTTCATCTTTTCTGCTCCTACTTCCTTACCGTCTTCCACTTCTCCAGGTTTAAGGTCTATTCCTTAAACCTCCTAATGGGACCTGGGGACACATACTTAGCTACATTAGGGAAATAAAGTTACACACCGCTTGTCAACTCATCACAGAGATTTAAGACTTGAGAAAGAGAGGCTGCAATGTTCTGATTACTGTCAATTAAAACTGCACCAATTATTAAGGAGAGAGAGCATTAAATAGTTTTTAAAATGGGGGTAACTAGAGGCTCAGACAGTTAAGCGTCTGACTCTTGATCTTAGCTCAGGTCATGATCTCAGGGTGGTGAGAACAAGCCCCGTGTCTGGTTCTGCGCTAGGCATGGAACTTGCTTAATTAGATTTTCTTTCTCTCTCCCCCTCTGCCTCTCCCCACACCATACTCTCTCTCACTAAAACAAAAATAATGGTCTTTAAAATAGGTAACATTTCTTAAATGCTTATTCTTAGATCTAGATCTAGATCTAGATCCTAGGTCTAGATCCTGCTACAGATGTCTGAAGCCTTGATTTAAAAAATTAGAACTCTTCCACTTTTTATCCTAGCTATTAGTCAATTCTTCTTTGACTCAAAATTGCAAGGACATACAGACATGCACTAAATAGCCTCCTTTAAAATTATGGCAATACATCCACTCTAATTACTATAACATTTACCAAGGTATTGAGTAAAAATCATTGTCAAACCTGTACGGCTGCTCTCCTGTGTGGGTTCTCAAGTGCCGTGTTAGGTTTGCAGACCTTGGAAAAATCTTGCCACAGTATCTGTTATGAAAGATGTTTATAAGAGAAAGTCAGCACAATCGACTTTATTTCACTCAAGCCGCGTAGAAGCCAGATGCTGATTCCTGATTTAATTAATCTTGCAAGGAATTCACATGTCTTTGGTATTTAAAATTTGCAACAAAGCCATTCTACAGATATAAATAACTCCACGAATAAAGGCTGCGTTATGAGATCTGGTTGAATTTGCTCATGCATAAGCAAGCACTTTATGAAAATAGACTTTAGTTTTGAATACCCCCATACGCCTCTTTTATTAACTCTGTATCTTTATAGTCGCAAAACTGAACCAGACAAGGGGATAAAAAAATGACAAGAGTTTGTGATTCTGGGCTGATGTAAACAGATTTCAAATGTTTCAACTCATTTTACATGTTAGCCGCAGTGACAACTCGGTACATTGAGCGGTATCAGATCAGACAAGATTCGAAGACCCCATCCATCAAGGTATGTTCCTATAAAAGCTTTTCTGGAAAGAAAGTGACACATTTTCCAAAGAGCAGATAAATTGATATGCCTGAGTCAGATGCCACAAATTTCCGAAGACAATTCAGAAATTATAAGCACAATTTATTGAAAGGAAAAAAAAAACAAGCTTTACTGTATTACTGATGTATTATAAGAAACTTATTAACTAGCTTTCTTCACTTATCGACCTTATTCGTCCTTTGTTAATGGCCTTATTCTTCAATGCCATGACAATTAATAAATGTATGCTCAAAGACAGTAGTATTATACCTTCGGATGAAAATAATTAACTGTGAAAGAAAATTCATAAATATCAAAGTGAAATAAGTATTTGGACTCTTTCCAACCTCATTTATCACAACCAAATGGCCTGTGTTAAAATTCTCATTTAATAATAATTTTTTAAAACCACTATTTTTATATCTCCCTAAATAAAGAGTACTTTGAAGTGCTGGAGATCTATCATGATCACGATTAATCATCCAATCAGGAATAATTTCCAAAACAAACAGCAGGGCCTTTTGCAATCAGAGGGGAAACCTGGGGAAAGCGGGCCGTCATGGGCCCTGCGGTCACCTGCAGGTGTAGCGTTCTTTCCCTTTCCTCAGGAGGTTCTCCGGCAGGGCATTGGGAGGCGCTCTGAAGTTGAACATGGAGGGAACTGACTGCAGAAGTTCACTGGCCTCCGGTTTCAGGGCACTGAAGCTCTCCAGCTTCTCCGCCATGTTTTCAATAGCCGACATCTGAAAGGCAAGAGCACAAGACCATGAAGGACCAGTCTGACGTCTGTTCTTCCATAATTATCTCTAGCAAACCAAGAAATCGTTAAGAAAGGGGAAGCATCACATCTGCTGACCATGGTGGGCTGGAGAAAAAGGCTGCAGTATCCCAAAAATAGACAGACAATGAGAGACCTTGTTGACTTAGGAAATAACAAAGGTAGAGAACCATGCTTATAGAATGCTGGGTGAGCTTCTTCAAAAGACCTCGGTTAGGCCATTTTGTCATAATTTGACATAGACCTGAGCAATGAAATACATGAGCGATAATAAAGCTTTTTATTAGATTAAGAGACATCAATAGTGAACTGGACATTCACAGAGAAGTCTCGCATGCCTTGCCTTGATAATAAAAACCATAGGAAGCATGGCATCCCACATAAAGAATTCATAGCACCAAACACATCAAGTGTTCCAAAGTTACAGCTTAAGCCAAATGTGTGTAGTGTAGAAAGAAAAAAATTAAGGCGTAAGAGGTGTTTCGCCCAAGACTAGGTTAACTTAATATCTGGATATACTACGATTTTAAGTGGGATCATATGCAAGGAATTCTGATGAAATATTAATTTGTTCTGAGCAAAGACTGAGTTGAAATGACAGTTCATGATACATCAGCATGACTTCATGTAACAGAACTTGGCACGGGCATTATAAGGGGAGTAGTTAGCCTAACCACACTCTTAGAGAAATAATCTTAAAAAACTATCCTGCCTAATTCTTCCCCTCAAACAACCTAATTTATTTTGCTTATAGTCTTCACGTTTCTGTCCGCCTGCACATACATCTGACAGTCACAATCGGAGGGTGGCATTTCCTTTGAAAGTCAGCTTGATCCTTACCATCCTCAGCTAGAAGGGCTCTCCCCTTTCCTTCAACCCTCCCAAAATGTTAAGTTTCCTTAGTGCTCATATTTTATTTGGAAGCTGCTTACTACTGAATTTTTAAGTAGAAAAGCAAACTCTCAGGCCATCCTGTTAAATCAACTCACCCATTATTTATTTGGTTCTCAGGCACTATGCCACTGGAGAACTCAGAAAGCTGTTAAAAAGGTGTCTGCACTCTAGATGCACTCTGAGTTTCTCAAAGAGCTGGGGTGTTAGACCAGGAGACTCCACGCAAGGACAAGAACAGTAACAAATGCACATTCAAACAACTGCTTAACCCAAGGGGCTGATTCTTTCACTGATGGGATGGCAGGACCGAACTGAAGGCCTAATTTATGAGCTCAGGACAGAAAGAAAATGCAACATTTTGCACTCAAAAGGAAAATTAACAAAATCTCTATTCCATGGATGTGCAGCTGGACAGAATACCAGTGACTCCTTATGGTGATGCAAAATCTTCACAGAATGGCCGGACGATGATTCTTTTCTTACAAAGGGAACAGTGTATGCTCGATCCTTCAAATGACTATTCATGTTGTAGTTAGCTCTTTCTTTTCCCTTTATCCCGGAGCCTGACCTCTCATTTCATGCCCGGACTCCTAATGCTAGCTACAAATTGCAACGTACAGGGTACCACTGCCAATTTGCCAAATGTCTTTCATCAAACACCGTGCAAAAAAATCTCAGAGGAAAGTCAAGATACATTTACTTGTCAGACAACAAATGTGAACGCATTGGGAGGCGGTAGGGGCTCTAAGCTCAGGGGTTTGATTCATAATCACTAAGCTGCTAAAACATTCTCCACAGATGCAAGTGGACAGCACATTTGTCACTATGAAGGATTTTGACACCTACTGATCACAGGGCAGAGATATGGAATGATGATGCTGCTCAGAGAGTTTGGCGGAAACTCTGTCCCTGCAGAATACGGTCATTATCCCCTGTAGCCGGAACATTAGCATTTTCATCTTACTTTGGGTTTTATTTATTAAAAATCAATCCAGAAATATTTTATGATACTATTTTATTTGCATTTATTCCTCCTAATTGTTTCTTGCAGAAAATCATTTTGATATTCCACCCTTCGTGGAATAAATTGTCTGAGTGAAAAATGACCTCTGGCCTTCAAGCTGATTAACAGAAACAAGCAAGGGTCAGGGTCATGATCGCATATATTTATTGAGAAGAGTAAGTGCATGGGTGATGATTATTAATGTTTTATTTATGTACATTTAATATTTGAGTAAAGTTTCATTATCTAGTGGTTTTAAATCATTTGAGTATCCACCCTGCTGACACACTCAGATTCCTGTAGTAATATATCTTATAGAAACACTTTGCCTTTTATATGGAAAATAGCTTACTCATAACTATTATTCTCGGCTTTCATCTCTAGCACATATAAACTACAAGTTCTTCAAGTTATTTAAGAGCAAGTGGCTGTTGAGAAATGTGTCTTGCTTTAGTAGTGGCTAATACCTCCTTTTGAAGAAAGATCACTGTGATTACATTACCTCAGACTATTTCAATTTGGGGAAACTATCAAGAAACAAGAAAATACACTATGGGCTTGATGACTAAACACTGACATTCTTAAAGATAACAGGAAAAAGAACGGGGATGACCTGAATGCTTCTCTTAAAAGCCACCACCCACCTTTGGTTTCTCATGTCAAAGGAAAAGACGATTAAAGAGGAGTGAGGAAAAGGGAGAGAAGGTAGATGGAAAGTGAGCCGAGGGTAGTTATTAACAGCATGTGTACACATAAGCACACACACACATGCACATCCACACACCACTCTGTCCAGCTAGCAACCACCAAACATAAAAGCCACCACCGAATCCTCCCTTTCATCTTTGTAAGATTTGCTCTCATAGCACTTGACCTCAGTTGAAAAGAGTATGTTTCCCCATTAGGACAGACAGAAGTGACTTAGATATCTGCCAGTTGGGTAGGCTAGCAATTCCATGACCAACATCTGGTCTGCCTCTGTCTTGGATTAAGGTGTTAGATTAAGATGAGCTTCATCCGGTGCATGGGTCCAAGCCCTAACTTTCTCACTCTGTGCGCTGACTCGTAGTATGGTCTTCCTGAAATAACATGCCTTTTACAAGAGAAGTAGCAAGTTTTGACATTCGTTTTGAAGTTTGGCTTGGTATTTTAAAAATCAACATGAACTGGGATCAATGGAACAGAATCTAGCTAATTGCATATTTCAATTATGAAAAATCCAATGAAGAGGGCAATGTGTACTACTATGAAAAAGAAATTTGCTGAGAGTGGGGAAAATAAAGGAGGAAAAATTAGATCATATATTTTAGAAATGCATTGCCCTGTGTCCTATTAATGTCATAGGCTAATCTCTGATCAGTAAATGACAGGTTTTTTTTCAATGGAACAGTAATTTTTATTTATATATATAATAGTTGTTGATGGTATCTGTAGCCCAGATGTCTGGAAGAGGAAGTCATTGCACCCCCTTTCCGTCCCCAAGAGGCTATTAACTTTATACTGACGCAAACTAATATTTAGACAGAATTCCCTAGATCCTACCAAAAAATGTAGCTATCTCTCTAGTCAAATAAAGTTAGTATTTTTAAAAACATTTCAGCAGGCAAGATATCATCAAGTGAGTCCTAAGCACTTAGTTTAACATTTATTATCTGGCAGCCAATAATTGATGACATAAAGAAGTTTCTCATTAAAGCCATTAAAGTGACAATCTGATTATATGAAATGATATGTCCAATGGCACCATGAATTATGTGACCTAATGTTTTACAAATTAGATTACACATGCCTTTATCATAAAACAACTAACTTTTCATAAATAACTTATGATGGGAAAGTTTGTAGATTTGGTGGTTTTCTATATTTGTTCAGTTGATAATCTTGAGAAATCTCAAAATCATGGTATTCATAGTTTATGGCTATCACATTCCATGTATCACATTCAGTGGTCATGATTATGAAATCCCTTAGAATCTGTTTACCATTAAAATTATAAACTTTAATATTTTAGTAGTTCCCAGTAATATCTATGTTTTATAATACAAGTATAAACCATGGCTCTGAAAACTTTATGATTTAGGGAATGTGAGTGTTTCCAAAGCATTGCAATGTCAGTTTCTATACCATTGTATTAGCAGGAAAGGGAGACTAACTTAAAATCTGGATTGGCTTTTATAAATTGGTAGAACCACTGGGCATTTACGTAGGGGACAGCATCTTACGGATGAAGCAGCCAACCACATAGGTACTGTCAAGTAACACTCCACCTTAGAAAGGATGAGGACCCTGTGCCACAATACTCAGAATGGACCTCTGCCACGGAGGACAGAAGCGGTACACTGGAAATATAGACAGTATAATCAAAGCACAACCCCATCAGCTGTACAAATTTGTCTAAGAAAGTCATGGTCTCTCTCTTCTTCTCTCTTCTCTTCTCCCTCTTCTCTTAATCTCTTTTGGAATAAATGAACTTAATCCTTAAATGTCTATCAAAATGAGAAAAATCACAGTTCATCATATATTCCACAGAAGAAATAAAGTGGAGGGATTTCTGATAAAGAAAATCTAATGTCAGATAGAGGAAATAGGTTAAGTGCTAAAGTGCTCCGACTTAAAATAATTTATATGTTATATGGTGACCAAAAAAAACTATATTCCAAGATTTTACCCATATCTCAGAATCAGAATAGTTTTGAGTAAAGAAGAAAATGAAGAAGTAAAAGTACATGTAATCAGAGAAAATTTTGTAATATTTGTTATTTATATGTATTTCCATCGACTCAAGGTTTGAGCGTGAAAACTAAGCAAGCAGTCTTCTTTGTACCTTGAACAAAAAAATAAAAGTAAATAAAAATAAAGCTGTCCCCGAGTATCATTACCTGACAACTGACTGAATCTGGAAACAGGAACTGAAAGTTGAGGAAGTGAGCCCCAAGGTTGAAAGATTCATTCACTAGTGAGATATGGATTTTTAAACATTTAGTTTTATTATTCCAAATAGCCAGAACCAAGTTCAGCCCTGGGATATACGGATGTGAATTCCAATGTCAGCTTGTGTCTACATGTAAGTTCAGGTTTTAACCTTTTGAAGGCTTTATCGAAAGCATCTTTAACATGCTGATGCAGGCTCCCCCAAATAATGGTTGTTTCCACTTAGTGACCCATCTCGAAGTCTCTTTTAACAACATACTCCCAAGTGCCGAGAAACAGTTCTACATCAAGGTATAATTACATGAAATGGGTCCAATTTATAAAATAAACTTCTTTCTGTAAACAATTTATAGCACACTAAATGCCCAATTAAAATGGAAAAGTATTTTGCAGCTTGACGAAGCGGGAAAGCAATCCGCTGAAGCCGTATCATTTAATGGAAAGTGGCTCAGAATTCTTTATGTCTGCATAGCATTTTATAGTATAAGTTGTTTTCCTTTTAATGCTACATTATTTTAGTCAAAAATATAAGTAGGAAACTTACCCAAGTTCTCTGATCAGGCAGTTGGAACTGGGAGCAAAATTGAAACAAAAACAAAAAATTACTTCTGTATCAGTATCTTTATTGCAATCTATCCTTTGAGAAATTAACATTTATACGGACTTTGTAATTTTTGTTTATCATGTAACTGTACCTTGAGTAAAGGCTCTGGAAATGAAAATTAAATGTTTTCATAACACTGCTGGATTTCCTCTATTTAGCTAAATTAAATTTTAGCATCAAGGTTATAAACCAGAATGTTTTTTTTTCAAGAAAGCTAAACATTACTACTACCAAATATTAAATAGCAAAGTATATACTTCCTTCTTATGTGTTTTTAACTCATTGAAAAAGTCCTAAACTTCAATTAATAAAACTTTAGCAATTCCCAGCAACAAATCTAGTCTCTTGCATTTATATAATGCTAATAACAAAGAAAATAAGATATTTACTCAAACATGAATCACTGAGTAACAAAAAGGTAATGTACTTGGAAATGCACTGCTTGACTTTTATTAGCTTGGGATTCAGACCATTATGGCCAAAAGACATAAGGATATTAATTAAAAGAACTACAAATAGTTACCTATGTCAACTTAAGAATCACCGGGGAAACTTCAGTGAGTTGGGAACACTTCCAGGAAGCATAAATGCTGTATCCTTAAAATTACAATTTTGCTTGGTTAACGGGGATATTTCTTGCTTTTATAAATTATGCTACCTTTAATAAGGAAGATACATAGTTTTTAAGGATAAAAAATTATTGCAGAAGAAATGTAACAATAAGAAATACCTTGCTGAAAGCAAAACAGAAGATGAAGGACAAAACACTTAAGTGATTTTCACATCAATATATGAATGGTAACTTGGAAGAAGACTAACTTTTTCCAAGTTCTTCGAGATATAGTAACAGGATAGTCAGACACTTTAAAAAGAAGGAAATAAAAATGAATGAATAAAGGCCAGAAACAGAAGTAAAAGAGTCTTTGTTGCAGATGCATACAAAACCAAACATCTGGAAATAAAATGTATTAACAACCAAAAACATATTTAGAGTATAGGAAACTCAATCCAAGGAATAAGAGCCAGTTTTACAACAAACTACCAAATGATTTCTATTGCAGTTCAAACGAGCCATCAGTGTAAATGCAAAGCACCTAAAATGCAAATTGCCCAATGAAATGGACATTCCAGAGACCACACATTCATACCATTCCCTCCATCTCACCTACTTGTGGCTGTCATTCCTTTTCAAAATTATTATCTGAACTAAGACTCCACAATTTTCAACCATATACCCAGGAAGAACCTCTACAGTACTTATTTCCACCAATATTTAACTAACTTATTTATAATAGAAAAACAGAAATCTAAATAGTCCCCTAGTGGCCTGACACAGAAAGCGTACTTCTTTAAAAATGGAACAAAATAAGGAATTTAGACCCTGAGAATGAAAAAAAAAAAAAAAAGAGGAATTATCTTCTAATTTTATATGTGTTCCAAAATCTTCTAGATATTTTTTTGAAGATTTTACTTATTTATTTCACAGAGAGAGAGATGACAAGTACGCAGAGAGGCAGACAGAGAGAGATGGGGAAGCAGGCTCCCTGCTGAGCAGAGGGCCCAATGTGGGGCTCGATCCCAGGACCCTGAGATCATGACCTGAGCCGAAAGCAGAGGCTTACCCACTAAGCCACCCAGGCGTCCCTCTTCTAGATATTTTTGACAAGATTTTTAAAAATATATTTTATTATTCCAAGAGGCAGTGGGATGGCGTGATAATCTTTCAACAAAATTCAATAAATATCTAAGTATCTATTGACATGTTCACCTTTCATTGATTAGGAAATGTGCCCTGGGGAGGGTCATGCTGAGTAGAATACAAAGACATAGAAAAATTATAAAATCAGGCTTGCCCATAGAATACCACTACCAAGAATTTATATTCCTATATCTATGTTTTCCCTAAAACATTAAAGATGTTTTCCTTCATGTTTCTTCCTTACATTTCCTTAATGTTTCTTCATTACGATGATGATATTATTATTAGAAACCTGAGAAATACATAGGGAAAGTATTATTCCCATTTGGAAGCCAAAGATACAGAAGCCCCAGAGGGACAGTGTGATTTACTCCAGTGCACTTTAAATGGAAAATGGAGTAATGAATGGTCTTATCCAAGCATTTATTGAGCTACAAAATCATGGCAAGCCCTGGGAGCAGAGGCTAGGTCTTCCATTTTGGCTTCCTGCAGCGCCCTTACTGCTGGCCAACAGGTAGTGCTGAGGACACAGTAAGGGCCTTTCCCCGTGCTTCTAGATCTGTGTATGGTCCCACCAAAGAAGCTGGGCTCAGGGGATGGCAGGAGAGTATTTTACTGGCATTCTTCTACATTCAAAATGAAATACTCTGCATTCACTAATAATGAAAGCTTTCCCTCATTTAGGTCCCTCCTCTTGCCAGGCAGAATGTGTTCTACCATGTTATGTACATGAACACTAACCCGCACAGCCAGCCAGGTAAGGTTGGAAGGGACGGTCCCATCACACTGATGGAGAAGGCTCAGAGAGATGAACTGCACTGCTTAAAACCGAAACATTTTTGTTAATAAGCAGGAAAGCCCGTCATTAAGCAGTCCCTTCTGGCCCCATATCTAGGCAGGTTGTCTTCATTTGTTGGTGTTTGTTTAAGGGAAAGTGGATCTTGGGGTTAGGATGGAATTGATGGAGTACTAGAAAGAATTCTGCTGAAACTTTAGGACACCTGAGGCAGATTTGCTGAAAGAACAGACTCTTGGGTCTGAAGGCTTGATGAAAAGGGGGTGGCGCAAGCTTCTCTGGGTTATTTCACCTGTACCCCAAGGATCCATAGCCATTACACATGAAAACAGCCACGACAGTTATAAAAATTATAAAATCTTTCTGTAGCAGTTGGTAAATAGCCTCTGAGGCAGGAACCTTGAATGGTCCCCCTCCTGCCCTGGACGCATCTCCAAAGACACTTTAGGCAGCCCACCAGCTAGCAAGTAAAGCATTGGCAGCTGGTGCAGTGAGGACTTCCAGGATCCTGCTCCAGGATGCCAGGAGTCCCGTCTGCTTGGTCAGGATTCGACACATGGGGTGTTCAGTGTGTCGATTATCACTCTCAAGTCTTATTCTAATAGCAGTAGTAGGCAGTCCCTTCCACTGAGACGGGACCCTCGGTGTCGGAAGGAAGCATACACTGCTGCTGTGTTTCTGCAGGCATGTTTGTGGGGTTCTGCTCCCAGCATTGGACAGATGCCTCATCTTTTGTGATCCTTCGCTCACTTTGGAACTATCAAGAGAGAGTAGATTTTCTTCTATCCTTTGGTTAAAAATATGTATATAGTCTAACACTTGCATGCACATGTGGCATTATTTAGGGACAAAACTGCTCATCTTATGAACTAGTGAATTCACTTTGGCTAGCTAGAAATCTTTGAACGTCAGAGAGAATAGGGACTTGCCACCCAACTCCTCCATCTTACAGATAAAGAGCTAAGTGCCAGGTAGCCCGAGTCACCTGAAGATCCTGAATCCCAGTCTTTTTTCCCCTCCATTATACCATGTACCCATAGCACTTAATCTGGAAGTGGTTAGCTGCTAGATTTTAAAAGATAATTAGAATACGAGAACAATCTGATTATTGTAACTAAATGTATATACCTATAATATCCCCGTGAGCAGCTAGTTATAATTAGGAAGTAAGTTCTCAAGAAAGATATACCTTTGATGCACTCTCTGACACAAAATGCATGTTATGTTCAGCTTTATTAGCCCATGAGGCCTAAAAGTGCAATTTAAATCAACCTAAATGTAAACTGTAAGTACCTGATAAACATTTACCTGTTTTATAATGTGTTTCTTTTCCATAAACTGATTATCTAAATAATATCATTCCTTAGTTTTCCTATAAAAAGTGAATACTAACTGGAACGTTTCTAACTCCTTTAATATTAAATCATTTATTTTCTATACTTTGAAATAGAGAGAATTTTTGAGCAATGATAGATTTCTCCAGCTAACCAGAACAGGTACTTCTGTTCTCATACTCTGTTGTTCAGGACGTTGGGGAAGTACTTGAAAAGTTGAAGAAGGGGTGGCAGAGGGGGAGGGGGTAGAGGGGCAGGGAGAGTCATATCCCCAGATAATTACCTCATAACATTCTTTAAGATAGCTTGCATAAAATTCCACCAATTTCATTAGAAGAGCATAGTTTTTCATTTGAATATATTAAAACAATAAATTAGTTCACTGATGCTAGGCATTTTCATAAAAACTTTTCTTACCCTCTATAAAGATCAGAGCTTATAACCCTTAAAAATTAGAAATAAAAGGCAAAATATCAGGTAAAAAACACACACACACTTAAGATGTTTATATATTTGGTCTTTCAACACAATTCTCCACATTTTGATTGCTCCATAAACCAGTTTTTAAAAATGACCAAATATGTAAGGACAGAGGGATGAACCAATTAGATGGCAATGCTCTGCATTTTCCTTGCGATGAGAAACTATATATATTTTGATAAATGGACACAGCTCCATTCAGCAAACGGCTCTGTGTATTGTGGTAAATTCTTGTGCAATTACAGAACTTTGCTGGAATGCCCAGCGGTCCCTAGATAAATTCCTTCACCCTCTATGGTAACAACTTGTCAGGTAGACTCATTTCCTGTTTTTTATCTGAGCACTAAAGGAACTTGAAGGACCTTCATAAGTTTGGGACGAGTCGCAGTATGATCTGTCTCTTACTAGCAGTAATTTTTAAACACAAAAGACAACTTCAGTGTTATTTTCTTAACTGAAATTTGCTCACTCCAAAATACACTTTGGCTCAATAAGTAGTTAGCAGCAAACAATAATTTAACACCCCCAAAACACACTGTTTTTACGCATAGATTAATTTCTTTTTCTTTAAAGAGTTTGGGTTTTAATTCTGCTAGAATTTCCTGTGTTCTTCCACAGCAGCGTCATAGGAAATCCTAATGTTCTAAAGATTTCTTTCATTTCATTGCACCTGCTTTTCAGGATCAACAAGTTGGTTTACAAGCTTGAAGTCTCAAATTCAAAATACTTACTTGTGGGTGAAATAAGAATCCTGGAGAAGGTCTCAAGTATTTCTCTTTTAAAGCTTCAAGTGGGTCAGTTAGTTTTCTTTTCTCTACTCTGAAAGGTTAAAATTAGTTTTTGGAGATGAATCAGTCTCATATATCAATCACCATATAATTACTGACATTTCAAACAGTTAACAATAAAGCAAATGGTAGGTTTCTGGGAAGAACACTAATAAAAATATAAAGACATCTGTTCAGTTCTTGAAGAATACTCAGGGCACTTCTAGGCACTCAAAGAAAGAAGGTCCTATTTATAAAGGCAAAATCTTATTGAATGGCTAGTAATAACAATAGTGAGGAAATATAAAAAATGAAGACTCATGAAACCAGAGGCATTGGTCACACATTTGTACCTTCCTATTTCAAATGGAGACAAGAAGTCTGGATGATCTTGAAATCATGACAGAGTCCATTTTGAAAATTAAAGTCATTTTCTACCAAGAAACTATTCCCCTAAGTTATTCATTATGTTTCTCCCATCCTTGCCAATGACAGCAGGAGAGTTTCTAAGTATACTGTGCACCCTGCCACCCACTCTTTGAGGTTTAGGTGTCTTCTATCGAATGACAAAAGGGGGTGGAGGGTAAAGGAAGAGGAACATTTTGAAGACAGAGACATATAAAACTTATCTACATATCCCTTCTGCCTTTAGAAATGTTTGTCATTCTATTTACCATTAAATATACAGGAAATGAGATCATGGATTAAATTAATTTCTTTCACCAACTGTTGGCAATTTTAAGAACTGTTGAATAAGTATGCTTTTAAAATAGAATGAAAATTAATACAAACAGCTACCACTTCTTGAAATTTTATATATGCTATGTTTCACATACATTATTTCACTTATTGAAATAGATCCTCTTATACCCATTTTATGGATTTTTAAAAAAAGTTTGAGACATGGGAAAGCTGAGATTTCAACTCAGGTCTTACACTAAAACCGGTATTTAGGTCTTTCATGACTTTGGTAAGATGACAGGTCTAGGCCCTTAATTCAGAGTGAAATGCCAGAGAGGAGACTGAGTTTCAACTAAGCATGAGGAAGGTTAGGACAGGTGTGTGGAGGGATTGAAAGCCTGCTGCCATTGGGAGGGTCTAAGAAAGAATGTCTGAGGAGTTCTCTTCACAAAGGGCTGAGATCTATCACTGATTTGGAAACACAACTTTCCCGGCAATGTGTGCCATACAAATACAACCCACACACAAAATAGGAAAGTGCTGTTTTCTCCTCTCTTATTGGGACTGCCACAGGAAGCAAGACATGATAACTGAAAAAAAGTGCCCAAGCTTGATACTGATGGCTCAGGGATATTTTTGTATTGTCCTTTTTAATCCCCTTCCAGTGGGGTTAGCCCTCAACATACTGGCAGCATTTCTTAGTTATTGTATTACAGATGATAGGAGGCAGAAAAGGAGATTTTAGTGAAAAAGGGTTTGCAGCTCAAGTTCCTACTAAGTAATAGGAATCAGTAAGTATTGTTGAATGAAAGAGTATCACAAACTTGACTGTTTGTAAAGGAGAATCAGGTAAAAAATGTGAAAATAGTCTCCTCTTAAACTAGTCCGATAAACAATGATCCATACCTTCCATTATTTCTTGATAATGTGCAAGACTTGAGTGGGAAAGTAAATGTGAAAATGCTTGGTCATGTTTAAAATACATACTATAGTAGCATAATTACTCTTACTCATACTTTTAAAGAAAGCTGGTATTTAAAAACTGAATCATTCTGAATGTCAAGTGAGTTTTACAGAACATTTGCCTAGGAGGCTTTTTATTAAGCATTTATGTTTCCCCCAAAGAATTTTTGGATGCATCAAAGAAAACTGGATAATGAAGGTAAAAAGAGAGGCATTCCTTCAAAACTAACCATTCACATTGTATACAAGACATTTTTGTGATCAATATTTCATTTACTTTGGGCTTCTGGGAGATTTACTTAACAACAGAATGTGAACAGTACTTACTAAGGATGTACTGGTAGATTAACAAAGAGAAAACCCATGCTGTTCTACGTCCCACTTCATTCCAAATACCCTGACCCATTTAAGTCCCCACACATATTTGCATTAATCCTTCAGGAGCCTCATTCTTCTGCCACTTGACAACTTGCTTTAAATACAGCTTTCCCATATTTTCCACTTAAAAAATGTGTTTAAAAATAAATTTATTGTCAAGGGAAAGAACTCTGTGGGCCTCATCCCAAACCCCAAATTCAGAGACATCCAAAAATAAGTCCAAACCTAATGAGTTGACTGTCTGAGTCAAAAATGAATTCATGAGATCAAACAACTTTACTCTCTGCCTTATAATAATAACAAAAGTAATTTGTTACCAGACACAGCTTTAAAATGTAAAAACTGCCCTCCATACACATGTCCACGTCGAACCGTCTCCTATCCTCCCTTACCTGTAAATCGGGTCCATAAAGAAAGGAGTGGGTCTAGCGTGCTGCAAGGAACCATCTGATGGGGGTCTTGGTTCAATGTTGCTTCCTTTCTTTTCCCCAAACACATGGTTCTTACGGGGCTCAGTCAGCTTTGTTCCACTGGCTCTACTCCTACTGCCCATACTTAGATCCAGGGGCTGGTCTTGGCTTGTGGCAGGCGTTGCTGGAGGCTTGGAGGGTCCTGGAGTCAAGGGCTTCTCGTCCTTTCGCTTAGTGGTGAGATCAAAGGGAGACTCAGAGCTTCCCTTCTGCAGTTTCTTTACTTCACTTGGTGATTGGGGTTCCATTTTCAAAGGTAACGATCGCAAGTCTCTATCAGGAAATGGGTACATTGATTGAGAGAATGCTGGAAAAAACGGGAGGGGAAACATGGAAGGGTAAGGTAAAGCTCCAACTTTTTTGTCTTGCAGCCCCACCAGTCCTGTTGAACCAAAGTATTTCTCAGCAATAGAAGCAATAGCCTTTATAGAATCATTCACAGCTCCTGACACCGCAGTTTGCTCCTCTAAAGATGGTGAGAAAATGGCATGATTGCTGTATTCTTTCTTATTATGTATTGAAGCCAGATTCTGAAGAGGGCTTACTTTGTCTTTGAACATTTTACCATTTTCTTTAAATTTCTCTTTATCACTTTCAATGTCACTTTCCAGATCAGAGCCCGAGGTTGTTTCCAGGTCACTGCCACTTGGCGTACTGACATCATCAAGGTCACTACTCTCTGACTGGTCACTGATTTTCTCAAGGGGCCTCTCTTCAGAGGACCTCTCGGGCTGGAGCTCCACTGGCTTATTGTCCCCTACAGATGGGTGTTTAGATAGTGCCTTCAAAATATCCTGTGTAGCTGGCAGTATCTGAGGATGTGTCATGAGGGGACTTTGACTTTTGTTTGTCTGTTCAGTACTTGGTAGTCCTTTAACAGGAGAACTAGCAGGTATCAAAGGAGGCCTGTGGTACAAGCCGGAAGGAAACAGACCAGGGAAGCTAAAAGAAAATCCAGGAGCTGTTGGAAAGGTAAGACCAGTGGGATGCCTATTGGCACCAAAATAGTCAGCAAGGCCCGGGTTGGCATGACTCATATTAACCATGGACGTTTTATCCATAGCGGGGGTTCCAGGAAGTGAAATGCCTTGGCCAAAAAATCCACCTGCCGCAAAATGGTTCTTGCCCTCACAAAACCTCCTGTGTTTATTTAAGGAAGACGTAGTGCTGAACATTTGTCCACAGTCTTTGCACTTGATTTGGGTTCTGCAATCAGCATGCATGCGCTTATGACGACAAAGGTTTGAAAACTGAGTATAGGATTTATGGCAGACCTCACCTGTGTGCAAACAACAAAAGAGAATCTCAGGCTTTATGGCAATTGCTGCTGAATTGAGCAAGTATCACAATTGGTTTACCCAGAATTTCAATTAAGAAGCCAGGAAAAGTTGTTGGAGGTACCAATCTGGGTGCTCCAAACACAAAAATCCCCATTTCACTAGATTCCAAAGCAAGGCATCCAACCTGACAAATGTCTTAAGGCAGCACAAATATTCCATATATAAATGTATATAAGTATTTCTGTCATCCCCACTACATCATATTTTGCATCATATTTGTGTACTTAAATCTTTAGAGAAAAGTACAATTCTAGCATGCACTGATTTCCCACCCAATGACTACCCTACAAGAATCTTAAAAATTAAAAGTCTTAAGCACAAAACATACCAGGAACCCCATTACATTTTTAGACCACCTCAAGAATTCTAAGTCTTAGCACTGAAACAAAATAAAACAGCCTTTCTCTTAACTGGCAACTTTACCTTTATTCCCTCTCCCCTTGGGGAAAAAGCCTGTGACTGCTCTACCATTATTTAATTTGCATTATATCATTCGCTCTCATCATTCACACATCAAAGCCACACAACAATGCACATTGTGTATTCTGAGACATTTTTAACAATCATTTTCATGATTTGAGAAAGACTGACATAATTTACAATGGCTCTATTTTAAGCCTGCAAAGGAAACTAAATTGAATGTGGCCCATCCTGCATTGCTGGTTCCCATGAACTATGATCACGTCCTCTGACTTCCCCTCACACCAGCGGTTGTGCTAACCTTCCTGCATTTATGAAACCCCCGTCCTTGGGAAATATGTCTACTTGTTGTCATATCTTCGCTGGTTATCTCAGGGCTTGACTTCTATGGGGTTTAGCCAACTACGGTAAGCAGGGGAGGGTGCTCAGAGTGCTCTAATCCAGAAAGAACACAGCAGGGTATGGCTGGGAAAGAACCCGCCTCCTGGGGCATTTGCCAAAAAAGTAGAACATCTTCCTCCCCACGTATCTCCCCACAGATTTAAGTGTATTTTAAGACCAAGCTTCGTAACCTTTAAGAACTCTGTTGTTCAGTACGAATCCCCCTCACTTCCCAGTTCGGCAGGATTATCATGTCCATTTCCTAAGCATCACATTTTAAAATCTGACTTTAGTAGAGATGAATCCACTTTATGTATGAGCTTACTGTAAACGATTCTGGGCACATTTAATACATGCAGAAACATGATACGCCTTGTTGGTAGTTACTGAAACAAATTTATATAAGAAATTAAATTGAAGACAAAACGCAACATTTATTACTTTCATGGGATGATCGCCTTTAAGTGCAGAATGGTGGAGCTCCTGAGTTAAAGCAATCATAATTGAAAGAAAAAAAATAAAAAACACTCGAAGCAGATTTTATAGATGTTCAGTCATGCAAAACTCACCCAAAAGTTGGATTATCCCACATACCACCAAACAGGAAGTACCAAGTGATCCCATAATATTTCTTCTTCTAATAATGATTAAAATGCGCTGTGACATCTATCAGGGTGCTTAGTAATGGTAAAGGAGCTTTCAGCTGTGGGATGATTCATAACATGATAGAGGCCATAACATGCATTTTAATGGGAAGAGAAGATGTGAGTGATTTCTTTTCAAATCATCCTACTGGAATATACTGACCAGAGGCTGCTTTAAAAGTATGTACTCTTTAACCATATACAATAAATATACATGCTATTTAAATTCTTTGATACACTAATTAAAACCATGTGATGTAGAGGGCAGAAACATGAGGCTTTCACTGGTTACATTAATTCAGCTATGAGCAATAACAAGAAATAGTAAATAAAATGTCATTGGAATTATAAAAGTGCACTCATCAGGAAAGGAACACTTCTCCTCTGGGCATTAAAAGGCGTTGAGAAAATGTCTTGATGGGTCTTCAACCACGGTATAAACTTTCGAAGGGTTTGCAATTTTTGGCAAAGAAATGTCGCTCTCTAGACTTCTCTCTGAGAGCCGGCTGGATTTAAGAAATCAAGACCTTCTCTATCTCGGAGTAACAGAAGGTGCATTTGACTTTCCTGGTTGTACCCCCTGTTACACGATGAACAATGTCTATGTCAGGTCTTAAGAACAGAGAATCTGGGATGTTTCCCTAGGCAGGGGCTTTGTTTTTCTCACTTGAAGGTCTGGCCTGGCCCACCACAAACCACCAGGCCTCCAGGTGAACAGCTCAATTGATGTTGAAGTCTATACTCTACTGTAATTTTCTTAGTAACAAGGAATTAGCCAGCAGTTAACATTGCATTTTTCTGCTTATTAAACAAATTAAGAGGTATTTTGAATATGTTCAGCCTATTAGAGCATGTGGTTTCTATTTGGGAAGGCCGGAGGTTTCTGTAAAGGCAGTGAGTAATTACCTTAGCGCTGGTGACTTTGGGCTCAAGCTTGGCGGTACACTGTAATAAGAGACAGTTGCCATAAACACACCAGTGGGGGTAAATCGTGGTGTGTGGCCTTCTGGTGAGAAACAGATATCAACTCTAGGTGAACCTCCTCCACTCCCAATCTCCACACCAACTCTCCTCTTTTGTTCTGAAATTACATGGCTATTATTCATAATCACCCCATGGTTCTCTGTCAGATTTTATATTTGAAGAATGCCATCTGCTATTTAAATTTACCAATAATTACTGAAAAGGCACTCATGGCAAATAGTTGCACAAGCTGATTGGAAAGGGACACCCTATAGTGCTTTAAAATGAAACACTTGACTTCAACACAATTAAAATTCCAGATCCCAGAACCTTCGATGATAGGAATCTGTATTTTCTGACTTTTGGTTTAAATAACAGAGAAAGCATTAAATGGGTGATCATAATTCGTTTGGCCTATTTTTTTTTCCACCAAAACACAGTAAATGTTTAAAGTCTGTTTCTGAGAAATCAGAAAGAAATGAGTTATTGATGCCCGTAACACTTGCAAGTATATTTTTAAGGGCGTTACGACCTAGAGTCAGAAATGCCTTTATGAGACAAGAAGTCTAAAATTTCTATTGTATACTTTATTTCCCGTGACTTTCAACAGAGCTTCCCCAAGGGAGACCAGAGCACCCTTTTGTTTATCAACTAGTCCTCTTCACTCCACCCAGGGAACAGAAGAACATAGGAGCAAAACAAGACTTTAGCATAAGCTGGAAAGGGGGAAACAAAACAAAACTAAAAAAATAAAAAACTCCCTTGATGCATGGAAGCACAAAAGAGGACTGTGTTGAGATAAAAAGGAGGAAGGTTAGTCTCTGGCATCTCCATGTTGGTAGTAGAAAATATTTTTTCCTATCAGGTCCTGTAGTAGTGTCTCATACATCTACTACAGAATTTTGCATATTTGTCAGGAATAAAATGTGTCATAAGGGTTCCCAAGTCAGAGGTTTTGCCATCTATGGAGTGTTCTTCAAACAGTTCTATGCTCGTCTGGATCCAAAATCAGTCTTGACCTTTGTGGCACAACTCAGTGAATCACTGTGTTTGTATGCCCCGCTGAGCAATGGATCAAAAGAAGTCCAGAGTCATTGCCCAGAGGGACCAAAAACAACTGATTTTCCTTATGAAACATTTCAGCACAATACAGGGAACAGGAGCGGGTGGACAGAAGAAGCAGCAAACGAGCACTGAGTTTTACTTTATGCAGAGCGTGTTACTAAAAAGTATAGGGATGTTCTAAGTAGGTGGTTGGACTGGATGTCCCCTGAACACACACTACCTGTAAATTTGCTTTAGTGTGGTGGGCTATAGAAGCAGCATGTCCAGCATCAAAGTGAGAATGTTCTGCTTTGCAACTAACTGAGAACTACTGGCCGGCAGTCTGCGATTGGTAACAAGTATAGATTAAGGGGTATTTTATTCCCTCTCCTGCACAACACACACACACACACACACACACACACACACACACACAGAGTCCTAAGCCTCCTTGCCAAGTGGAGTTCTTCCAGCCCTTTCTGTTCCAGAATAGGTTTTTATCACTTCACCTCCTTTAGTGGCATCTGCCATTTTCAACATGAGACAAATCTGGTTGTCTCTATTAAATCCTACAACCTGGAGAGGCTTCCCATCCATAATTTAATGACTTCTCCCTTCTCTGCTCATTATTGATTTCATCTAAAAGAAAACGCCCCAGGGATTATAGACAAAACAACACAAAACAAACAAACAAACAAAACCAAAACCCCCGATTCTGGGTGTTAAAGATTTTCTTGTAACAGAAAACAGCCCTACTGGACTGGACCATAATGAGCTAATGCAGAGACCCTTCCACGGCCATGAGGCCACTCTCCTGATCACAGTGCCTTTCGGACGAAAGAAGAATGCAGGAAGGAGGGCTGGAGTGTGAAAAACTTACAGATAAAGGGCTTCACACTGCTGTGGATGTGCTTGTGTTGTTTGAGGCCCGATGAAGTGGCAAACGTTTTGCCACACTCCGGGCACGCGTGGGCCCGGGCACCAACATGCTGAGAGCGGATGTGCCGCTGAAGGTTGCTAGGGTCCGTGAAAACCTGCTAGGAAATGAGTACTGATTAATCAGGAAACTTAATTCAAGGACACAATAAAGAAGACCAGGAATGACTTGAGAAGGAATTTTATTTGTTTTGCTTTTGTTTATTTGTTTTCCCCAAAGACCAAAAGAAAGTCATAATTCCAAAGCATGAGCTCCTCTAGGATAAGGACTGTAAATTATTCAGCTCTGTATCCTTAGTATGAAAGGTCCATCAGTATCAGTTGAACAAAATAATTAATGGCATGATTAGACCATGTTCAAGATCTTTTTGATCCCATTTAGAGTGACTAGAGTTGAACAATAAAATGCCAGCCAAGACATGATTAAAACTGGTGTGCTATTTCCATCCTCTAAACCAAGACACACTGGGTACAAAATTGGGGGAGAATTTTACTAAAGTATCTCAAATCTATTCAAGGAGCTCCCCCAGGAGTTAAAGCTAACAAATGTGTTTCAGCAAGTTACCATGAAGCTAACACCATTCCTTTAAACACTGTACAAAAAAAAAAGAAGAAGAAGAAGAAAAAAAAATAAAAGAAAGGAAGAAAAAGAAAAAGTCACCTATACTTCTGGGAGCAAAACATCTCTAAAAATAATTTCCAGTGCCACAATTTCCCCTGACATGAAGAAAGATATTCAAATTATTTGAAAAGTTTTTGGAAATAGAAATCAACTTTAATGACATAAAGACATCTTTTAGTTAATTGAAAACTGTGAAGATTAAATGATGTGAACCTCTGTTCTCATATTTCAGAGTCAAGGTCAAGATGGAGTGCTTCCCTCGCACCCCTATACTGTTCAGCAGTGGCCACTAAGGGACTACGCTTTCAATTAGAACCAAGTCGTGATTTATGGTAGGGACTTGGATGGAAAAATCTGCAAATGCAGGAGTCTCCTATTCTTTCTGAATAGGCATTCAGAAACTTTATGTGACTTCCTCACAAACTGCCATTAAAAGAAATCAGTAAATGTGCATTGGATAAAATTTTTGTTCTCCATAAGGCTATAAAACAACCCCACACTGGCAAGCCAGTAGCGGAACCAGGAATTTACCAAGGATGTCTGACACCTAGTTCTGGAACTCACCATTAAGCCTCACTTCCTCCCTTACAAAAATAAAAGGACACCCACTAAGTGTTTTTATACACTGTACTAATGCCTTTTAGCATACAACACTCAGTCTACTTTTCTCAAGATATTTATAGTTTCCCCTCTCAAGGCTTGTTTTTATATATCATAGCAAGTGATGGATTAAGAGAGAGCAGGATGACAGAGAGAGGCCAAGTAGTCTACAAATTCACTGTACCTTGGCACAGTTTTCACATTCATAGTGCTTTCCACTGTCATGTGACATCTGGTGGCGAATTAAATTGGACTTCCAGTTAAATGCCTTGGGACACTGATCACACTTGTATTCCCTCTCTTCAGTATGTGACAACATGTGTTTCTCCAGGCTGTTAAGAGAACAATTGATTTAATAAGACATGGTGACAAAGAACACATTCATAAACAGAGTGTCATTTTATTAGTAATCCAACTGGCAATTAAAGAGAAAAGAAGGAAAAGTGGTGAGGTGAGGAAGATGAAGAAGAAACAGGCCTGCAACAGACAAAAGAAAATGTATTTGTCCTAGACTGTGTCTCTTGCTAACACAGAGAAGTACCCCTGTTAGAAAATAAATTGGATACAGCTATCAGGGATTAGTTGCCAGTTCAAGGGCATGGTAAACCACCAGTTGTTTGTCCAGTTCTCGATTCACTACACCCTTCTAAGGGCAACACATTTTGCTCATACCCACTCAATTCAAACACAAACACTCAAACAGAAGATCCTCAAAAATGCTTAAGAACATGCAGGCAGGGGGCACCTGGGTGGCTCAGTGGGTTAAAGCCTCTGCCTTCAGCTCAGGTCATGATCCCGGGGTCCTGGGATCAAGCCCCGCATCGGGCTCTCTGCTCCGCAAGTAGCCTGTTTCCTCTTCTCTCTCTGCCTGCCTCTCTGCCTACTTGTGATCTCTATCAGATAAATAAACAAAATCTTAAAAAAAAAGAACATGCAGGCAGGTATTCTATCTAAAGCCTATAACCTCTAGATTCAAAAAGGTACTTTTTTCCCATATCGCCATATAAGAAAGTAAGCTGTACGCTAACCATTAAACAAGCAACTTCCCAATATAACCCTGGGATGGCTGGATGGGTGGTGAAGGAGATGAACCGATGAGTGGATATGGATATACACAGATACAGAAGGGTATATATATATGTATATGTATATATATATACATATATGCCTATGAATTAGGGAGGAAAGAAAAGTGTATAATATTATAAGCAGATGTACTATTAAAGGCCCACAAAAGAAAAGCAGTTAGAAGTTTCTCATAAGCATAATTTCTCTGGTTTAAAGCTTAAAGCTTAGGATATTTTTGCTTCTCAAATACTTCCCTCTCTTCTAAAACTTGTATGTGAAATCCACAGGAATGCAATGAAAAGCAAATATTATAGATAATGGACTGCTGTGACACTCAGATGTTTGTGACATGTTTGTTAATTAAGTATAAACAGATAACACACTGGGATACTACCCCAAATAAGGTAACCAGAGTTCCTTGGAGAAATAGCCTGTTTCAAATTTGAAGCCCAAGATACACAAGATGGGCCCTGAACATCTTGTTAAAGCAAACTGCAAGAAAGTTATAGATCATGTCAAAAGAATTAAGGTACCAACCTGAAAAGACATCCACTGACCAGACATGAGGAAATTTAAGCATCAACAAAAATTGTAATCTCATCCTTTAACAAACAATATTCAAAATCACAAAAGCAAAGCCTCACCGGTCACCCTTGGAAGATGCTAGGAAGCCAAATCCTTATTCTGAAAACTATTAAATAAAGGGGGAAACTCGCCCACATGTCCTGCCTTTCCTATATGAACTGTACTTCAGGGTGAGCAAATAAACAGTAAATTCTCTCTGCATAGAATTAATATAGATAATAGTGAAAGAATGATAGAAGTAGAAAACATTCATTTTATAGCACATAAACAATACACTTAGGCAATCCATAAATAAATCCTCTGCCTCCTGAAGGAAATAACCCATAACATCAGTGAGGTATTCTTCCTAAAACAATGAACCTAAATCTGATCGAGGCTTGGGATATTTTACAGGAAGTAGAGAAGATGGAGAAAGATTTTTAACACCAACGGGACATGATCAGTAGACTCCAGACTGGAACGGATGCTACAGGAAAAAGCAGTTTCTTCTATAAATAAATTTTAATGAGGGAGGGAGGGAGACGAAATAAAAAGACTGACTGGAGGAACTTATAAATTAAAAGAGACATAAGAGATATGCCTACTAATTGCATTGGTGGACCTTAGTATGATCTTATTTCAAACAAAAAAACTCTAAAAGTAATGAGATAAGTGGGGGAATTTGAACACTGATTTTATATTTGGTAATACCAAAGAATCATTATTTTTAAAGTGTGGTGTTGAAACTTGTGTTTTAAAGAGTCCTTTTTTTTGTACAGATACATACTGAGCTATTTATGAATAAAATGACATAATGTCCAGGATTTGTTTCAATAATCCGAACGAGTGTAGCTGAGACAAGACTGGCCTTGTATGATAATTATTGAAACCGAGTCTATGGGGGTTTATTACACCAACCTCTCTAGTTTTGTATATTTTGAAATTTTCCATAGTAAAAAGATATTTAAAAAAAAAACTATTAAGCATGTAAGCACTCTTTCTTTCCCAAGTTTTATTTTTCTGTGAGATGAATACTCTAAAATTCGAGGATCAAGTAAGATGCCTGTGTGCCTAGAATATATCTCCAGTAGTAGTTGTGTAGACTGTGTGCATGGCACTGTGCATTTTAAAAAAGTGCCCTTTCTCATATTTGATAAATTAGAAATATCTTTCCCTATTTTTTTCTCTTCCTCAGCTTCCTCCCTACAACCCCACTCATAGTGGCACGTGAACTTACTTTTCCTGCCCCATGAGTCAGTCGACTTTGTAATGCTGTTCTATTTGAGCACAAATGGTGATATCTCTGTGAACAAAAGGTACCAGGAGAGTACAGGTGTGTGGAGTCACAAGAACAGCCCTATCTTTATCTACAATATGTAACCCTCTGTTTGTTACACAAGTTGAAATGTTATTAAGAGAGTTAAGAGAGAGATACCATCGACTCCAGTTAACATTGAACTGAGTCAGGGACATCTTCTAATCATTGCATAGATTAATATTCTCCTTGTCATCCTCAGCCACCCAGGAAGGCATGCCACTCTATGACATACATTATATTCCAGCATGTGTGTCCAGTGGTAGAGACTGGCCCATACATGGAGTCTTATTCCTGTGCCCTAAACTCCAATGATATATTGGAGTATACTGCATGGCATACGGGGGAAAAATAAATAGCAGTGCAAAGGGAACTTTCCTGTCTTTGTTTCTTCTACTCTAGCATAAAATCCATACTGTTCCATGGAATTATCAGCTATCAGTTCATCAGTGACAGAAAGAATAAAAAAGCAAGTGGTTCTTATAGAAGAAAAGGTGTTTTTCTTTCACAAACATAGAAGCCATCCAGTCAGTTTTTAGTGAGGCTTCTTTCTCTACTTTCCACAGAACTTCATCCTAATTTATAGAGCTTTGCCTAGTTTTCTGGGTTCTTTTAAACTTTTGCATATCAACCTTTGTTCCTCGCTGGTTTTTTTGTGGGGTAGCAGGGAAAGGGGGTATTTTTTCCCCTCAACATTTTACAGAAAAATACAGAACAGAATAATTACCATGTCAAAAAAGGATTTCTCATTTGTTTAAAATATAAAGCAACAATATAGGATTCAAAAAAGTGGAAAATATTCAGGGAATGTAGGTTCTGCACATGGCTAAATTATTTAACCAAAAATACCACTTAGATGGTCAACATCAGGTTGCATAGTGACATGCTAGATCCATCTGGCTGAGCTATCGAAAAGTAAGTTTTGAGAGTTCATCCAAAATCGGATAATTAGGTTTCCTTATTGTTTTCCACTGAATGTTTGACTGAAGGAACCAAACTGACAGTTGGTTTTGGCATTAAGTAGAGTTGACTCAGGCTCAATCCTATAGCTAGTCAGAGTAAGAACCTCTCCCCACCTAGGTGTCGCCGTACGCTTCTAGTGGGAAGTAGGAATTACATTTTAGTGTTTAGTCCACCAATTTTTGTTCCATAATACTGTCCGTTAGCTTTGATAACAAAATTTGAAGGAAATATACTTCATCTATGGTATCAGAGATATTGCTTTACATATAAATACTTTATCCACTGGTATTTATTACTTCCATTTCATTTTTTAATTTGGTCATAGTTACATTTATGAGGCATGCTATGACTTTATTTTTATTAGAAATCTATGTTTTATCAAACATCTATAGCAGATTTATTCTCTGCATGGATTTATATTAAATAACAAGGTCATCTTTGTTATTAAAGATGACTTTGTTATTTAACTTCACTCTCTAAAAGCTAAATTAGGCCTGAACTTTCAAACCTAGAAATTCATTCTTTTGACTCAGTGTCCTCAAGGAATGGGTTATATTTGATGCTTTTTTAGTAACTTATGCACTAAAATCAATGACTACTGTATGAAATCCTTTCCTGTAAGAAGCCTAGCCAGAGAAGAGGACGCAGGGCAACCAAGAGAGGGAAAGAGAAGAGAAAAGAAGGGAAGGCACTAAGGAAAGAAAGGAAGCAAAATGGTCAAGGACAATAAGTGGGGTGTCCATGATAAACCCTGAGTAATTCACACTCCTGAGTAAGGCCAGTCCATACACTACCATTCCCACTTAAATTCAACATTATGCTCATTTGAAATTCTGATTCTAGGTTCCAAGGTTCGTTTCTGGATTTAAAAGCAGAGAAATCAATGCAGTTATTAAAACCGCTTGTGGGCTGAGGCAAAAAAACACTAGGTAGAAACAAACAGAAAATCTATGAGCTGGTTATATACATCCCTGACCTAAAAGGCTGTTCTATAGCAAATTACCAATATAGTTTTCCAGAGTTGCTGTTTTCTCTAATAGTATTTAAAAAAATATTTTAAAAAGTTCAAAAGCCTACCAAGGTTAATATATTGCTGATTTATGATTTTTACTCTGTTAAAAATAAGGATTAAAGAATCATTTCATTTAGACCAAGTTTCTTTTTTCCCTTTTGGGAAACAGGACATTTTCTTCATTGGCAATGATTTTCTTACTCTTTTATATATGTGCAGTTTAGATAAATAGTTGAAATGAAATCCACAGGTGATACACATCTATCAAAAGATCATCGATCTTTCATCATCTGGTCTACACCAGAACCAATCTTTTTTTTTTTTTTTTAATCATCTAGATGTTTCTAGAGGCAGCTTTACTGTCTGGCATATGATGACTTTAATTAGCATCAGTGTTGTTCCAGCATTCTTGATTCTCCAAGTCATATTTTATGCTGCAATGTTAAGCTTTCAGTTGCCAATAACACTGCGTAAACAAACATAAACACATTATTTTCTGTCTAGCATCAAAATAACTATTTCCAACTCCATTTAAGTGTTTTACAGATAAGAATTTCCAATGAAAACTGATTTCTGAAACTTGTCGCTAGCACACTTTGTCAGGATCATCGCAGTTCCCAACTTCCCATCTGCATACATTCTGAAAATTCAGCCTACCGAATGCATAACAACACCACTTAACAGCAGAGTAAATAAACACGTTCCCTAGTGCAACAAGCCACTTCTAACCTTTGCAAATCAGGGAAGACTTGGTCACATTCCTTACACTCCTGGATTGCATGTATGTCTCGGAGATCGTTTTCATTTTCGAGTTTTTGTTGAAAGTCTTCTTCCACCATTGAAAATGCTGAGTGAGGGGTACTGCAGGGGAACTTCTGGTGATCTGCCAGTTCAGCCTTGGACTCAAAGAGCTGGTCACAGTCCTCACAGCGATATTGCCGTTCTTCTGTGAAAATAATTCAGATATTACGAGGCCTGTGCCGATCAGGAAGTGTCAACCACAAACCAGCAGTTAGTTCTTATCAAATTATGGAAGATATAGGAGAAATGATTTAGTTGTCGTTTCCACCACTTCCATTTTGACCTGAATTAAAAATAATACCTGTAGAGAAGCCAGGACACAACCTAGCAGGATAACATCGTTCCTGTGGCTACAGCCGAGCCTCCTTAAACCCTTCTAGGAGTTGATATTCACAGGACATTAGAAGTAATAATAACCACTGACTGTGCATCATCTATTTCCTCAACCCCATTCACGGATTACTGATATTTCTCAAAACCTGATCATGAGAAATTATATGTCAGATTTTTATCCTGTTCTCAGATGAGGCTACTAAAGCTCAGAGAAGTTCAGTAAGTAATCAGGGATTACGGAGTCAAAGAGTTGTGCAAGGATTTGAATCCATCTGTGTCTCCTACCCTTCTCACTGTGCCATGTTACCTGGAGGGCACATGGGACACTAAGTCCCGCTCTGAATCCCGATTATACCTGTTATAGCAGGTTAATAGCAGTAAACGTGGGATTTTTCGTTATATTCCTCATTACCACGTAATGGGACACAGCATGTTTTCAGTATCCTTCGAGGCTAATTTACGTTACCCTAGGGTCAGTGCTAATTGGCAGGACCCTGTTAAAGAGCAAACATATGATGAATTTTCACCCTGAATCAGTAAGATAAATAAATGGTCGTAGCGGGAACTAGCGATAACAAGGTTATAAAGTGTCAGGCAGTGATGGTATTGTTCCTATTCTTTCCCTCTGAATCGCTTTTAGCTCACTCGTGAGGCCATACTATGCACACATCACACAGACACAATCACAGAGGTCTTGAAAACAGCTCACAATCATGAAAAGACACCCAGGGCAACATGATACATAATCCCTGTTTTATAGACCTACAGCCAGGACCTATAGCCAGTGGTTCACTGACTGAATGTTTTTGTGGGAATATTTTAGTCACCAACAAATACTAGGCATTTTGCTAGGGAATGACTATATAAGAAACTCAAGGGGATACACATGTGAACAAATAGAGTGTGATATATTTTATGACAGATGCATGCACAGAGCCTAAGGGAGCCCAGAGGAACGTGTCTAATCCATCTAATCTGAGGGAGAGAGGTTCAGAAAAGGCTTTGTAAGGAGCAAGCATCAGCCAGGTGAAGTGTGATGAGGGAGGACGTTTCAGGCAGTGGAAACAGCGTGGACCAATGGTAAAGGAAAGGAAGAGCATGGCAGCTTGTGGAAAGGCAAAGCTATAGGAAAAAAATGGCAGATTGATAGGGTGCATGTAGGGAAGCAATGGGAAGTGAAGTAAGAGAGGGCAGCAGGTCGCTAGGGGCTCCGGGGGCTCGTGCCAGGAAAGGAACAGAAAGCCACTGAAAGTCAGATAGCCCAGCTGTAGCATGGGAAGTTAAGTAGAAGTCAAATGGGACACGAATGCTATAACCCACACACAATACTGGTTTCATTTAAACTAAACCAGTAACAGGGGCCCAGAATGGTAAAGAAACCAGTATGTAGATTTAATATGTGTGTCAGCTTTGGACTGTAGAGGGTTAAGGAAAAGGAGCTATTCTAAAGTAAATCACCTCAGCTTGAAAGTCAGGTTTCTCTATGACATTTAAAAAAAAAATTTTTTTTTAATTTGTTTTTATCCCCAGGGGTACAGGTCTATGAATCGCCAGGTTTACACATTTCACAGCATTCACCATAGCACACACCCTCCCCAATGTCCATACATTTTCCAGGCAATGGAAGCATTTCCTTATAATCTGTCACACTATTCACATATTTCAGATCTACATTTAGGGTGTGCCTGGGTGGCTCAGTTGGTTAAGCATCCAAGTCTTAATTTTGGCTCAGGTCATGATCTCAGGGTCATGATGAGATTGAGTCCCATGCTGGGCCTATTTAGGATCCTCTCTCTCTCTCTCCCTCTGCCCCCTGCCCCCCAACACCTGCTCATTCTTGCTCTCTCTCTCTCTTTAAAACAAGAAACAAAAAACATAAAACAAACAAACAAAAAACTACATTTAGGATCTCACCAGCAGTCTGAACACAAACAGAACCTCCAGGTCACAGAATGGATGGAAAAAGCCTAGGTTTTAGAAGCAGCAAGACCTCGATTTGAAAGCTAACTCTACTTTCTAGTCATGTGGTCTTGACCAATATACCTAGCTTTAGGTAACCTCATTTCTTCCATGTGTATGATAGAAATGACTCCTCTCCTATAGTTTTGATCTATGTATAAGACCAAATGAGATAATAAATGGAGAGCATATATCTGGCATACAGTAGGTGTGTGATGCCTGTTCTATTTTCTCTCTCCTAAGCAATGTAAAATTGTAGTAGTATAAAACACAAATCACTACTTAAGCACCATAAACATTACATATAACATATATGGTGTATATATATGGATATGGATATGACACAATAAAAACAAAAAACAACTGGTGGGTCCAAGAGTATTGTAAAGGCAGGTCATTTATGAATGGGAGCCCTAAAATAAGAACAGTCATTTCTATTTAGCTTTTTAGAATATTTATATTGCTAAACATTTGTACTTAGAATTTAGAATATTTCAAATATTTATATATCTAGAACATTTCGAATATTTTTATATACCTAGAACATTTATATTTCTAAAATAATTGTTTGAAAACCTTTTTAGATCTAACATTCACCAATGAAAGTTGCCTTGCACTAGAGAAAGCCCAGATTACATTTCTTATCATATAAGCCCTCACACACCCGGTTGGATCAGACTCCCTAATTCAGGCTGAAACTCTACTAAGCTCATTGAGAACACTGTGTTTCTAAGAAGAAAATAATTTTCAAAAGGTTCCCAAAAATATAATTGCCATAATCTACAAAAAGGCAGAATGCAGCCCAGCCAAGGGAAAAAATGTTCAAGTAAAGAGCCAGCCAAGACTGGTAGCTTCCCTCGGAGGAGTTCCAGAAGCAGAGACTGAGGTTTCCCTGTTGGGAATGCCAGAAGGATGGGAGGTGGCGCGATCCCCACCTGTCAGCTAAGTTGGGGTGAGTAACCCTTCCCAGTGGTCCTTCCAACTACAAAACACTCTAAAGTCATCACTAGATTATGTTAAACCAAACTGTGTTATATTAGGAGAGAGAAATAAGAAAGAGAAAGAAAAGAGTACTCCATTTTTATCCCAATGATACAAATCAATATGGGTAGAATTTTCTCTTTATCAGTCCTATACGTATGCAACTAGTAATTGTAATTGTTTTGATCCCCCCTTCATTTGATTTAGAATAGTTCTCTGGCAAATACAAAATTCTCTGGGTGTAAAATTTCCTCATGTGTACTTTTCTCCCAATCCCCATCCACCAACCGCCTCCCATATGGTCATGCTGGCTAGGATTTTACTCCCATTGACACACTTTTCCCAGTAATAGAACATTAGATGAAAAGACACAGCCACTAGATTTATGAAAATCCACACTGAGTTCCCTGAAATGACTTTTGTTCAGTGAAAGGATTCTCCCCATAGTCTAAGACATTGACAAAAAATTTAACCATGTGGTATCTCAGTCGAAATAGTCAAAATTCCTTTGGCCCCACTTTAGGGAAGACCTCTGCTGACTTAAGCTTCATAGTAACATTAGCCAGATGTCAAGCCAAGAAAAGAGCCAGTTGTACGAGAAAGAGTTTGTTAAACTGACACTGAAGAGCCAGGAAAACCGATACATGCCACATGCAATGGACTCGTGGGGATGCTTGATCCCACGCAACCAAATGAGGGCAATGAGGACGGTGGCATGAGCAGTACTAACCGTGAATATCCGGCGCCATAGTTTCATGGGGATAGTCCTCACTCTTCATGAACAGCAGGAGCTCCTCTCCTGGTGCAATGTCTGCGACTACTCTATAAAATATCTTCAGAAGACCAGAAATGAAGGGGGTGGGAAGAGAGAAAGAAGTGAATGTTAAGAAAGGACAAGATATTCACTCATACCTATATATTTTCTCAGACCTTAACAAACATGTTTCTTTTTATTTTTATCAAAAAAAGTGTGACTTCCTGCTTTGTGTCCTGAAAATTAGCCTTCTGATGACAACTGGAAAGCTGTGATTCTCATGCCAGTTCACAAATCTCTTCTAAATCCTACTTTACCAATCAAATTGTCTTCATACAAGGCTTTCAGTGTCACATATACCTTGTGTAATATTTGGTGAAGGACTTTCCCTTCTCTGAATTCCTCACTCTAGTGAACCCCCCAGGTATTCACAGAGCTGAATGTGTCTGGCATTATCCAGCAGCAGCCTTGCAAAGGGCGTCAAGGGCACAATGGCCTCCCTTAACATGTTCTCAAAAGCAGCCACCTTCTCAACAAGGTGTTCTTAAGGCAGTATATTGGAAAGACATGACATCACGAGCTGAGCTGTAGCAAACATAGTCAAAGGAGAATCTTTTGTTTTTAAAAATCTTAATCCCCCTCTCACTAATCATTAGTACTCCCAGATCTAGGACTTGCCCTCACGCTCAGCTACTGACTCCCATTCTCTGAAAGTAGGCAGTATGCCTTTAATTGATTCATTCAATTAAATGAATGAGGTGGTAGGGTGTAGTGCTTATTCCCCTGCCTTCTAGCAAAATTCTGAGGAGACAAAAAATTTAATAGATCTGTTAATGACTAACTAAAAAGCTGTTGGGCAAATGTGGACCTATAATTTCTGAGAGCTACCTAACTTTCCCCTCACCAGCTCTGTGACCTTAGGCAAGTCATTGTCCAATTTACCTGTCCAGGTTTCAGGGTTCTTTTAATGTATAAAAGCATTTTCATTCACAATATGTACAAATATCTAATTATTATGTTCTACATCTGAAACTAATATGTCAATCACATCTCAATAAACAAGCATTTAATCATGAAAATATTTAAGGTGTTTCTTCATTTTACAACAAAAAAGTGTTCTTAGTTTTCAATCTTATTCTAAGATTATTTATTAAACAACAATTCCATGACCAGACAGGGGTTGTGGAAGGAAGAAAGAATGAGATTATACTATTAACTGATGAAAATGAGACCAGTAACATTCACACACACACACACACACACACA
>ML102565.1:48993-72476 GCA_003697995.1 Taxidea taxus jeffersonii
CACACACACACACACACACACACAGAGTACCACCAGAGCAACAAACACAACAAAAAAACCTAGGGATTCAATCCTGCTCAGCCTCAATCCAATGGGGAGAAAACTCACAGAACACAAATTACTAAGAACTATGAGAATGTATCTTTAAAGGGCATTTCTGTAACTGTTTGTTTCTTGCAGGATGTTTGACATTTCAAATTGAGAAAAACTGAGTAAATTAATACCTTATAAGATCAACAGAAATGTGCATAACGCTCATGGTATTTATCTATTTATCTTTTGCAAAGCAGAAGACATCAAATATAAGCATGTGCGTCTTTATTCCAGTAGGTGGCTCTAAAGCCCGCTTGTTTATTTTTCTATAAAAACATCACAGGACCCAATAGTGCTAAATCTAAAAACTCACTCAGTGAGGAGTGTTCTCTGCCTACTTTCTTTCCTGTCAAAATAAAATCTTTTTTTTTTTTCATTCAACAGTAATTTAACCATGTGAAGTTGGTTTATAGAAAATAATGCCAAATGCAAAATGTTGCTAGAATATGTTATCATATAACCCAAGATTCTTTATATCCACCCATAGAGGGACTCCAGACTATCTCAAGGAAATTATTCGTTGTTATGTGCTATTTCTACAAAAACCAGTGAGTGTGCAGTTTATATCTTATTAACCCACACCTGCAATTTTCCTGTTTTTGGAAGTATAATGAGAGGAACAGTTCTGTTCAAAAAGTTATCAGGTTCAGAAAAATGTGTTCCCTTTTTGCCCCCCAAATCTTCCAGTTAAATGCTTATAAGCACTCTACTTCATCCTGGAGTTCTATTTCCCCTTAGAAAACAATGGACTTCTCTCAACAGTTTGAATCACCTCTTTTTTTGGCATCTCTCAAAGGTTTAACTTATTAGCTTCCTTTCCAACAACATGTTGACATTTGAATTGTGACATATTAGAACTTTTCGGTGGCTTCTCGGAAATAGTGAGGTTAAAGAGACAATACCCTGCAAGATCGTCACACAGGGTGATTGTCTCTGTTGGGGAATGCTGCTTAGACACACACACCACATCATTTTAAGAAAGTATTATGATATCATGATTTCTTTGTGGTCCACTATTAAACACGTCTCTTTGAATGCCATTTCAGATTGACTCAATGCAGTGTGAACAGTCCAAGAAACAAAAGAAAATGATAAGTATGTTGTGTAAGTATAGAGCACAATTCTCTATAGAGAGTATAGAGCAAAGAGACAATACTCTTTGCAAGGACATCGATCACCCCTGCAATTCCCGTTAAGTATCTAGATTGTCAAGTGAGGAATACTGAGTGCATAAAAAATAAAACACACAGAAGAGTGTTGGTGTTGGCTTTATTTACTGGAGGTAAAAGGTGACATTCCAGGCCGTGAAAGGCAAGGCAAAGCAGAGTGGGTTTTAACTTCAGGGTGTTCTTTTCGATTTTAAGCGAATTTTTATGGTGCTCATGAAACTGAGGTTTGAAAAGAACTGGCAAGCGCCAGACGTAATGAGGGCAGATACTGGGCATGCTTCCTCATATAGCAATAAGAATGTGCCTCGAAGTCCCATCTACCACACCCATACAAATTTAGTGGGTTTTCTCAAGGTGCTGCTACCACTTGTGATCCCCTTTGTACCTCATCTCATAGGACCTTAGGGAGATTCGGTAACATTTATTTTTCCACCTATCATTACAATGACTCAAAAATATAATCTGAATACTTGAATCCAGAGATGTCTACATATAAAGTTAATTTATGTTCTAGCAATAATCATATACCAGCAGGCCTTAGAGAAGTGAGAGGAGGAATTTAAACAAAAACATAATGACAATGCATTGCCTCAAAATGACTATGTGGAGGAATGATGGAATGTAGTTTTAGAGGAATCAAACCTTTCAGAAAATCAGTTATCACATCTCCGCTTTTATATTATAAAACAGGTCTTACAGCAAATAAAAATGCAATAAGTAACAGAAGTGATTTATGTAGCTTTTCCCCACAGGTTTGTGTATTAAGCATTCTTGGCCATGCTCATAAAAAATATAACCATAATGTCTTTAAACTCAGTGTATTTTCAAAATCTCGGCTCTATTGCAGTCCTATGAATTATATGTCATCTGAGTTACGTACCAGAAGCAGAGATCCTACCTATATAACCTTTCTGGTTTTTGAGTTGGAGAAAAATGGAAGGGAATCATTATTCTGTTAGATTCCATAAAAGAAAAGGTCTCTTCTCCCACCAGGGGGTTTTATGGAAAAAGTTATCTGGATCCAAAATAAAAATGTCCTGGATTTTTGTGATGAATTCAACTCAAGTATATAAAGAGGGACTCCAAAGTCTCGAAGACTGAGAAAAAGTTTGAACTGATACAAAAAGGGTCGTTGATTTATTATTTTGCTGTGTCTTTCTCAGAATGCTTTATAAGAAGGAAAAAAGCTCAATTATCACAATATAAGTTGAAAGATAAGAGGAACGGGACCATAGAGTATAAGAAAATAGGAATTTATAAAAATTCTGTTCTTTTAAAAGTCATGATAAGGATTTTTAAAATGTGTTAACTCCTCTAGAGTTTTCTCTTTGGTAGCAAATAACAAATTCCAGAAATACAACATGTTATGACGATGACCTAACTGTGCATACATTTGACACTTTTGAAAGTTAAGGTGGTTTTTTTTATCACCTCATCATATAAAAAATTTAAATTTCCCAATATCTTCATGGACTCTTTTTATTTTTCCAGAAAGCTATTTTTCTGTCTTTGTAAGTATGCGTATTATAACTAGATCTCTGGATGCCTTAACTTATAAGAACAAATATTTATAGTACAAGTTTTAATTGATGGATCATTTTGTATTTTTTAAATTTTCTAAATTTGCTAAAATAGCCCAGTAGTGAAATTTCTAAATATGTTCTTTTTAAAATTCTAACTCATTCAATTTTGAAAATAAAACTAGAAATTCCCTAAATTGTTCATGTTTACCAGTGGTAAAATTCACAGTTTAAGGCATAAATTTAGTACTATGTACTAATATAATTAGGAATTACTTGAAACATAATTATTAGACTTAGTGTATTTTAATCAAACCCTGAAACCAGTTCCAAATGCCAAAAGAATATCCCTTCAGTTAACATTCACAAGGATAAGCTAAGGATAAAAGGCAGTGGTGACTGGATTTGATTTAACAAATTTTAGACTTCCAAAAGATGTATTTTCATGCAATGTTACATATAAGTTTGTATGTGCTTGGATATGTTATATACTTTTATATATGATCTATAAATGTGGCAAAGTATACACCTTGGGGAAATTTTAAAATTTGCATGGAATCTTAGCAATCTCATATTTATGTATTAATATAAATGAATGTTTAATGGCATATGCTTAATTCTAATTGTATATCATATACAGGATATATAATAATATATTACATTATATATAGTATGTTGAATATGTTATATACAGTTATATATTATATGTAGTTGGAATTGGAATTAATCATATTTTACTAAATATTCATGTTCTTTTGTTATTTAAGTCCAAGAGCACAAGCACTAAAAAGAGTATGGACGCTTACAAGCATTCCAATAGGAAAGTTAATAGGCTATAAAAGACTTCAGATGAATTGTTTTATATTGTCAAGGCCTGTGTTCAACCTAGTCCTCCATCAAACAGACAATGCTACTATTTGTATTTATAAATGGTAATAACGTGGGTTCTTGTTTATTATCCTATAAAACAGAAAAATCTAGAATCTGTCAGACCAGACTTACAGTCTAGTTTGCTATGCTTGGATCAATTTAAAGTATTGTACTTGTACTATTGAGACAGAAGAGAAATTCAGCGCACAGGGGAGAAAACAAGAAAAAATGAAAACACATCCATTTACTTTTTAAAAAGATGAACAAGGCCTCATTGTTATGAATCCCGTTTATTTTTCCTGGTCAAGCACTGAAGTTTTATTTATGCTTAATAGACTGCATTTGGCATGTCTAAAAATGACAGAAGTGTGAATTATGAATGACCTTCAACCTATTCAGGAAGTTGTAATAATTGAAATAATAGAGAAATGTACTCCCTGCAGAATCTGTATGGAGAGACAACTTTTTCAGATATTGCTGTCTTCTCCCTTTGAAGTTGACAGTTGCTTTCTGCCTCTCCCAGCTCCCAACATTCAGCCTGAATACTTTCTTTTCTATAGCTTCATGCAATGTACCAGTCAGAAGATTAGGAATAGCTGAGTGGAACTTTAACATTTGGAAGGTAGGTGACAGTTTGCATATCTGAACAAAGTCAACATTAGATATGAACACATCTGTCAGCTTTAGTGCTGCAGAGAGGTAACATCAGGTCCACAAAGACAATGTGTGCATATGTGCTGGCTTTAGGAAACACGGTCTGGACCCCCGATCTACCCATAGCGATGTGGGAAACCCCAATGTTCAGGAAGGCATGAGTAATGTCAAATTTTTAGCCTCAACAAGAGTGACTCTATTATACATTCTCAGCCTAACTGGTAAGAGATACCGAGAAGTGTCTTCAGGAGACAGAGAGATTGATGACAGAATGGAAAGTTATGTGTCCAACACAATGGAAGCTTTATCATGGCCAAGTTCCGCCAAAGAAAACCACCCTCAACTTCCTTAATTTCTCCAAAGAGATGGTATACCATATTTGTCTTTCAGATGACAGTCTAAAGACTAGAAGACATTCTGAGAAATATGAAGTATTGTCTACCTATATCCAAAAATATGTAACCACTTGTTATTTTCAGGACAAACATATTATTGGAGGAGAAGCTTTTCTCCCCATTTTTATCCCTTTATTAATAACATGAAAAGAAAGCCACGTATAATTTATTGGATGACACGAAACAGAGAACTGACCGTTGGTTTTAATTTGTATAAATAGAGCAAATGATAATGATTCACCTACTCTTCTATCTAGAGCCTACAGTGTACCCAGCCTGGAAACCTTGGAAGTTTCCATTAAATGGCTTCTAAGGATCCCTCTCCAGTCCCCATAAGAAATACCCAGTAGCCACCTATCTTTCAGGTGGCCATTTCATCTGATTCTAGGCAAACTCATCATTCTGAATGGTTTTAGGATGCCTGGGAAGAGTTCCATCATCACGTGATGAGGAAACCAGTGATCATCTCTGGGTTTTTTACTAGGCTGGAGGCTTTTCTTGTGTCCTTGACCAACATGTTTTCCACCTTGATGGATCATAATGCACTCTGATGACTATCTTTTTGGCACCCTTCCAGGAATAGCTGGAAGCTAGTATGGATGTGCTGCTTTGAGATCTTCCTGAATGACAGGTGTGACATACACGTAAACACTAATTACTTAAAATGTGCACAGAATACCTCAGGTTATCCACTTTTTCAACTTCTGTGACCTGTGAATCTTTATAAAATTCCTAGTCTGCATAGTGTTATGGCTGTCTTGTGTCCTGAGCGTCATTAAATGAGGGAAACATTTTTGGGGAGGGGATAGGCAGGGCTGCTTGTTTTATCAGGTGAATATCAAATGGCAAACTGTATCTGAGACAGTTTCATCTTCGGGTGAAGGAAGTAACTTATCAGCCAGACAAGATCTCCCCAAAGTCAGCTTAGGCCCTGTTCACAAGGCCAATCTCTGGGTATTGCCAGCTGGCATTCATCTTAAAACAGCAGAGCATAACTTTGGTATAAAAGTGGAACTTGACTTAAAAGGAAAGCAAAGAAAATGCCCAAAGCCAATAATAATTTTAACATCAAAAGAGGTCATAGAAAATGTGGACAGAAATCCTTGTAAAGGAAGAGCAAATTAACAAATTACCTGACAGTTGACACAAACATTTTTAAAAAGTGGAAAGAGGTGAACAAATTACATTTTGCTTTTCACACCGCTGGTCTTCCCTGCTTTTTTGCACAAATGGCATTAATTGAATAATTCAGGAAAACATTTTTTTCTCCGTAAAAAGCCAAAGAAAATAACTTGATAATTGAGCCCATAATAAGCTTGCAGTAATAATACTGCCCTAGTGTCCCTGCCGCCTGATAGAACCATTGACGTGGACCTAAGGAGAGGGAAAGGAGGTATGCCAATTCAGCCATGATCGTCCTGGAAGCAGTTAAAACTTTATAAGGTAGAGCAAAAATGAGAACAATGCCTGTTCCAACTGAAAACACTGTAGAATCTTGCTGCCGTTCATTAACCACAAGAGAGCTGGCAGAATCCCCTAAGTGAATTCTGACCTTGATTTCTCTGAGGGGCACTCATTCTTCTATATCCTATTTCTTCAAAACATACATCAGGCATTGGATAATCTCTTATTGACACATTTCTTTTTATTCAAAGTGAACAGCAGACTTCTCTTATTCTACTTACTAAATACCAGCTGTCAAGGGCCTGTTTAAAAATGAACGGACTTATCACCTTGTGTAATACACCTTGTGTAAATGACAAGATTAATAATGTCTTGGGTTTCTGAGAACTTTATTCCAGATATAGACCATGTTAAGGGCAAGGCCAGGAGTTTGAATGAAATCGTGTTCCTTTCCAGGATGCAGAATACATACATACATACATACATACAAAATGTTCCCCAAAAGGCACGTGGAAATCATTCTAATTATCATGAGCGGAAAGGCAGGTCTTAAGTCCATAAAGTCACCTTAAATGACTTTTGCCTTAATGATGATTACAACCAATATGGATTCACCATGAAGAAGTATTAGGGAAAAAAAAATTGTGTTCAAAGAGCTAGCTATTGCATAAGTACCCCAAATCTGCAAACATATCATAGATGAGAACTAGCCTTCATTGCAGTAGATAGGGGGTCTATGGGTCACCTTGCCTTTGTTCAAGATGGGTGTATAGAAATATAGAGGTATGAGGGGACTTATCAAAGAATGGAGGGAAAGCTAAGAGCAGGGTGAGGCCAAAGCTAAAGCAATGTGCTACATCTACCGAGCGGAACTTTTGTACAGGTTATCTACAAGACATCAAAGGAGAGGACATCAAAAATATCCATAATAAAAAAGGAAGGAAAAAAGAAAACCTCAACAAATCATCGAGATGTGTGCCTACTTAACATTCAACATATGGGTGTTTCCAGATGTAAATGAAACTCAAAATAATTAACGGTTTTCATGCTTCCCTTGCATATTTGAGGACCTATTCTGGAAAGAACTTTCATCATCCAACTCTCTGCTTTTGCTCCTGCCCTGCTCTACCTCTCAGTGCCAGCTCTTGCTCCTGAAAGCAAACGGGGACAACTTCAGACTGTTGAAATGTAAAAATATTGAAGCATTGTCTGTCTCAATAAAAATTTCCAGCTAACTGCAATGCCATAGCAGTGTGACTATGTAATATTGCACAGAAACTTTAAGGAGTATGGGGAAAATAATTAGAACTTCCAGGATAAAGAAACTTAGATATTATTATAGAGCTTCTATTTTATGACTTGAATGTGATTGGAGCTTAATTTACTAGTGTCTTTGGTGTGGCCTTCTTCTACAGAGATCAATTACTATAGTTAATACAGTATTTTCTGGGGAGTGGTAAAGGATACCAGCCAGAAGTTGCAGCTACTTAGAAATTATGATTTAAGCGTTCATTCCAGTGTTTTCAGGATTCCTATCTCCAAAAACATCACTGCAATAATTTTGAAAACTTGAAGAGACATCTAAAAACAATAAGCGTGGGTCTTTCTAGGAAGCATTAAAAAAGAAAACTGCCACAAAGCTCACTTTGGCCTGGGGGTAGGGAGGAAAAACCTGAAATAAAATAACTCACAGAAATCTACTGGAAAATTTAAACTCAGGAAAATCCCCTCAAATAAAATACTTGTACAGAGGTATTAAGAAAAATGTTAATCGCAGGGCCTTTGTTTTTATGAAACAAACCAGATTACATCCTTTTTCAACTTCACTTGAAAAATCAAAATCCATGCTATTCCTAAGCACTTCTTCACCCCCAAACACATCAAATATGGGTTTTATCCAGTACATGTTTGACTGTCTCACTATTACCAACCTGTATTATCATCTTAGCAAGAACATTTATTCTCTTTTACAGAACCCTTCCACAGCATTATAAAACTGATCCACATTGGTTAAGCTTGATTTTTAACATGAGAATTTCTAAAAATATCATCTTTGCAAAAATAAACTATAATTTACACACCTTTGTTTTTTTTCTGGGTCATCTTTTCCCTTCTTTATTAGACGTCATAATTATTGTAATGACTAGACTACTGTTGAAAGATTCATCTGACATTCTTTCTTTCTGTAGCCCAGGACTTAAACCTGTCTTGTTATTAAAATTCATTTTATAAACTTGAGCTCTAAGAGTTGGAGCAAAAAGAAACACTTTCTTATAATTTCTTGAGAGTGTTTCATCTGCTATTGTGTTGTGCAGGTGAGTTGATGTTGTTCGTGTTTAATAATTACTCCTGGCCCAGGGTCTCCCTTTATGAACATTAAATAATATCTCACATCATGAGAGTATTCATTATGTGATGAGTTGTGCTTATTCACCATTTGGCAGCTCTTGTTCCTCATGGAAAAGAGAGCAAGAAAATAGACCTAGAGAATCTCTTTAGTCAGCTCTTTTATCATTGTACCTAGTCCAACATTCACATTTCAAAGCTGTCTGAAATTATAGTCTTAATTAACTTTTAGAACCATGAATACAAGCTTATGGGCGAATATGTTTATAAAATATGCATACATTATTGGGGTATCTGTTCTCTTTTGTCTTGTCAACTGGGCTAAGTATGACTGTATGCATATACTGCCTATCACACAAATCTGACTTTTACCTCTGACTTTCCTCTCTCATTGTTTATGGGTGAACTTACTTGACCATGTAATGTCAATTTCACCATTATGTTATTTGATATGTACTCTGTTACCATCTTAGATTTCTGCCAGCAAAATACATAAATTTAAAATGAGTGCTTACAGAAGTAATAGGTATGTGTCTAATATTGGCCTTTTATGATTTCTTGATTAACTATTTTCTTTCATTCAAATTAAAATAAGTAAACATGCTATTCATTATCGTATGAAACCAGCATAATTTCTTTTGAAAAGCAATATATTTTACAATGTGTGCCTCAAAAGGAACTATGTTAAAATTATAAATGCCTGTCCTAAAAAGCAATCTAATTCATGGTAAATAAAACAAAATTGTTTTGATTTTTTAATGCGATCAAGATTCCCAGTGAAAGAGTATATTTATTAAAAATATGAGACACCTAATTATTAAATGAAAAAACATATTGGCTACAAGTCCCATTCTTCCACCATCCTCTCACTGACCCTACAACAGTTTTATCTGTCCAAGGAGATGGCCTCTATTGTCAGTAAATATGGACAGCAAACAATGATGATGATATAATTACATTATTTCTTCTTACAGCTGTCTTTTGAGGTCTGTCAGCTCCTTTACTTCAGGAAACGTAACCTGAAAAATTCCATCACTTACAATACCCATGTATGTCCCACATCTACAAATAGTGTATGCTCAAGAAGTGTTTGTTGTTGATGTGATAGTAACTCATATGATGGACTTAGGATATTTTCTGCTCCCAATCAATAACTAATTTAATAATGTTTTCCCTTGTCAATAATGTCTCTGTTTTCTTATAGCAAAGGGAAAAAATAATTGATTGGTTTATTATTTTTTATATACGTTGAAGATTTTTAAATGATACCTATTTAAACCTAATTTTACAATTTACTACCTCTTACACAGTTTAGTCAGTAAAAATTATCTGGTAGCTGGTAAAATGCCAAAGAATAATCTCATAATGATGATTGAAATAGAGTCTTAGGCCATATGACGCTAACATTACTTAACAGCTTTCAATTGGAAACATCTAATTTAAACTTTTCTTTTTCTTGGTGGGGATTTTCACAGTAAATTTGCCAAACAACCATTTTAATATGGTCTTTGAAATGTATTTGATTTAGGTAACCATTGGGTTAAAAGAAATAAATGATGGATAACATAATTAAATTCTAACCCAACAGTGTTTATAAAACAAAAATTAACAAGCTAAACCTCTTGTTGTTTCAGGTATTATCATACTAAGTTACAAGATTCATAACCTAACTTTATTGAGTGTAAAATATGCTTCATGATATTTTCATGATCTTATTTCATAGTTATTATTATTAAAGTTAACCTCACTGCATGGGCCTCCGTAAAGCAATTTCCAGCAGTGATATTTTTAAACTTTTCACATATACCCAAAAAAGGGAGTATTTTGATTAATCTAAAAGTGTTTCTCCTTTATAAACAGGCAAATCAACATAAAATGCAGTCAGATAAGATTGCATGTAGATTATATATATATATATGTATATATATATATATATATAATACACACATCTACCTACTATTTCAAGTAAAAACCTATATAATATTTCAAGTGTATCACTTTTAATTTCTGCACAAATTCATAAAGTGTTATCGAGTAGCGCAATACTTTCCATGAATGTTTCCCTATTATGATGGTAAAGAAAAAAAAGGTAAAGAAAAGCTAGCAATAAATAGTACTCTGTTTTTAGAACATTCAATCACACTCAGAAAACTACAGCATTTATGAAGTTACAAAGTGAATAAACTACCCAAAAAAGTAGCACTGAAAGAAAGCAGTACTGCAAATAACTTTATTCTGCATCTCACTTATATTTGTGCTTTACCTTTCAGCATATCAACAAACAGGCCACAAGGGTCTACTGCAGCTCGCTGTTATTTTTATTCTTCAGGCTTCACTGATACTTTAGTGCTCTCAAAGAAAGACAAGAAAATCTTTACAACATACCTGATCATTTATCTGGCATGCAACGAGGTTGTGCTGATCATAACAGCCAGCGAACCTGATGTACTTGAGCCAGCTTCCTACATCTGGTTGACTAGCATCTATGCAGAACTTCACATTGCAAAACTCATCTAAGATCTGGAAGGAAGAAGATGAGAACAATCAATTTCCATATCAATTCATTCTTTAGAATGGTTAATTGCTTGCAAATATTTTATTCAAGTGTATAGTCCTTCAAATCCTGCAAAAAAATAGTCAGGCAGTATGCATATTAATAAAGGAGGAATAACAGTAAGTTATCTTAGAAGCCGCAATGTACTATCTTTTAAAAGAACAAAGCAATTGTACATTATTGCAAAAACTGATCAATTGATTTTTTTAAATGCTTGCTTCCTTGTTATGCATGAATGAGTGCTATTGACTTAATTTTACTCCACGTGATTTTTACAAAAAATAATATTGAACAGCACATATTAACCTAATATTTCTAAACTAGTCAATGTTTTCGGTTCAGATTACCTTCCTATTAAGCGTATACATTCACATTTTTGCCCTTTAAATTAATTCAGTTAAAAAACTTTAAATATTACTAAATTCCTTTTCACTTTGCATTTCACTACCATGAAACAATTAAATCACACTGTCAATGGAAGAAGATAATAAGATTTGTCTCATAAATGTTTCTGGCCAAACTTAAGAAAAATAAATGAAAACAAGTGATAGGTAAACACTCATGTAAAATATGGCAATCTAATGTTTTAGTTAACACATGTCAAGACATGTTTTAATTTTATGTTTAGTAAGCAAAATAACAAAACTGGCTTGTGAACAAGTAAAAAATATATAATAATATTATAATAAATTACCATCATTATCTATGGTTGTGTATTGTTATTTTTCGTGAGATTTTACATTTGGCCTATCCTGAATATTAATCATTACTTAGGATACCTTAAACAAAAATTGAAAGGAGAAATGTCAATTTTTAAGGTTTCGCATACTTACAGGAAGCTATTCTGATTCACTAGCAGCAATAATGTTTTAAACATCAATATTAAAAACTGCAGAGTTGTTGACCTAATGGCAAGTAACTAGAAAGGCTGCTAATGTTAATGTCAATCAGTTAATGCAAACTTGAGGAAGTTTCCTATCACAGACTAAATAAGACATTCCAGAACAAAAAATAAGGCATTAAATAACTCCCACAGAACCCTGTTGTATCTACACCTATGTGAAAGTAAAAACTAAACTCTTGGACATATAGACCAAAAGTAATCTTGCATAGAATTCAGGTAATCACCTAGTTGCAGATTCAACTCATTAACTCACCCACAAACTTCAAGAAGAAGCCCAGTGCTCTGAGAGCTCTTAGTCAAGAGGCATTATGAATAAGCCCTTGGCCATGAGGCAATTAAAAGGCAATAAGTAGTCCCACAATTTAAAAAAGAAAAATCAAAACAGAAGATAGGGATAATAATTGCTACACACACACACACACACACACACATATACACACGCATACACACACACATCAAATCTTTTCAAGATACCTCTTCACACTAACAGAAAGTCTCATTAAATACCCTCCCTAGTGAGAAAGACAGATATTAACAATTTCTTATTTTTAAAATTACAAACTTTAAGTTGTTTTCTTCAACTCTCAGTGCTGAGTGACTCTAATAGCAACTTGAGATTCACCCCCCCACCACCACCCCCGCAGATGTCTAAGGGGAGCATAAATAACAGCAGCAATACACATTTTAAAATAGTAAAAAGTTGGGATTTTTGTTTCATTTGTTTTTTGTCTGTTTAGTTTCTGGTTTATCTTTTGTTACTTGTTTTCTTGGCTAGCAGGAAAAAAAGGCAGTTTTACTCACACACTAGAGAAATATTTAATGAAGGAAATAAGGTGAAGTCAGTGAAATGCAACACCAGTTCCATTTCATATTTGCAGACAGAGGTGGAAAATTTGTTAATTTCAAAGTCAAGCATCATCTATCCCCTTAGCTTTTGAGCATTCCCTTTTGCGGGGGCAGGGAGTTAAGTATTGCATATACTGCACATAAAAATTCTAGATGTAATTTTATTCCGTGTTAACATTATTGCCATTGCCACTGTCAACAGTGAAATTAATTTTTAAAAACAGGTTCATTTCCAAAGAATGTCTTTTTACATATATGTTACATGATTATTCAAATATTTCACCAACATATTAACTTTCTTACTCTCAATATTCTTGCCCCAAGACAAAAGCTGAACTTTCTCCAGAAACGTTTCCCCTCTGGGTGAATTATTCACTTTTGATTTGCTAGCAGAACTGCATTTGCCTCCCAAATGTCTTAATCGTCTTGGAAATCTCGAATAAAATAAAGAACACATCTTCCGTCATTTCATCTAACACACTCCTGTGTTTTTAAAAGCTGTCAAGTTCCAAAGATAGTTAAAAAAAAAAAAAAAAGAATTCCCTTTAGGTGGACTGTAGAGAAAGGCCCTTTCAAAAAACCAACAGCAAAGGGAAAGAAAAAAAAAATCCCCACAATCTAGCCAAAGGGTCCGAATGTGACTTTCTCGCGAAGCAGCACACGATGTTGGACAGCAAAGCTGTTACTTGGCAAGGTGGAACTCGGCCGAAAGCGGCTCCAAAGTCGCGTGGCCGGTGCCAGGAATTCAGATTTTGGCAACCCCACCTTCTGCGTCCCTGATACCGACGGACAGACACACGGAGGGAGGGGAAGCAGGAGAAGAGCGAGAGGAAAAAAGGCCGACAGCCGGCAGAGAGACCCACCGAAGGCCGGACGACCCACCCCGGAGACGCGTCCAGACCGTACGGTTCCACAGGAGGAACAAGGAAATCGCCAGTCCCAGCAACGTAGATAAGCAGCAGGGCTCCGCGAGACTGCGGGCAAGTAGGAAAAGAAGGCTTGGGGGGGGGGGGGGGTTGGGGGGGGGGGGCGCCCCGGAGAAGGGGTGCCAAGGCAGGAAACTGTCCGAAGTTACAAACTATGCACATCTCCAAGACTTTTTTTTTTTTAAAGTGAATTCTCTTACCTTAAGATTTCTATGGCCTCAACTCAGCAATAAAAGGCAATCACAGAAGATTTAAAACAAACAAAATAATCAGCAGCCCCCAGCTTTCCTGCACGAAAATCCTTTCAAACGATCCCGAACCACATTTCGGGGTGTTAAAAAAAGAAAAAAGAAAAAGAAAAGAAAGAAAAAGAAAAAAGAAAGCCTCGCCTCTCGATTTCCGAATAGGTCTCTGATAACTTTGTCCGTCTCTAGGATCTGCTCGCCAGGACCACGCGTTTCAGATTTATTGTCCGCCAACAGTGTATTTTTAAGACCAGAAATGAAGTCTCCTCTCGTCTGGGTGACCCGGGTTTGGTGTGTTTTGGCTTTTTTTACCCCCCCTTCCTAAATGAGCTTGGAGCTATTCCTTCTGGTTCACATCACCTCCCTCTTTTCTCACTTTCTCTTGCTCTTATCAGCCCGATGTGTAATGAAAGTTATCTGAAACCCACTAAAACTTCTTCCACTTCTCTCTCCCAGTTCCAAGAGGGGGGAAACAGGCAGGAGGAGGAGAGTTTGAAAAGGTGGGGGGCCTGGGGAAGCAAGGGGAGCTCTAGCCCCCTTTTAGATCCTCCGCAGCGCCTTCCCCAGTCCTGGACCCTCACGGGATCGTCCCCTTTCGCAACTCCAAGCGCAGCCTCCGGGTTTCTATTTCATGAACTGTCTCTTTAAAGAGGATCTGCTCGGCCATCCAGAAAGAACCCGGGGCGAGGGAGAAAGGGAGCTATCTCCCGCCGCCCAGAGTGATCGGAAGCCAGACGGGCTCCTCTTTCAGTAAATTTTTAAAGTGACAGCAGCCTCCTCTGGCGGGAGAGGTCACAAAAAGGTCGCCAAGACCCAAGTCCTATAGGGACAGACTGATTATGGATACACCATCCCCCTTAAACATGTAGATTTCTCCGGGTAAACAACCAATGGGGAGATCTCGCCAGGCAGGATTTCTTTCCCTTGGGAAATATCCTCTGTTTCGTTGTCCTGAAAGCACAAGTGTTAAGAGTGTGTGTGTGTGTGTGTGTGTGTGCGCGCGTGTGTGTGCGCGCGCGCGCTGTGTTGGAGATGTTGGAGATGGGGGATGGGAGTGAACGGGTGGAGAAGTGCTTTGGGGGGTGTGAGGGTGTAGGCACCAAGGCTGAGGGTGGGGCGCTGGAGAGAGCAAGAATGAAGTTTTGGGTAAAGGGACACTGGCTCATGCTAAACCTAGTAATTAGTTTAGAAATTCTCAGAAAACAGCAGCCTAACAGTGAAAGTTGACATGCCCATTTCCAGTTTTCTGCTAAGCATCTTTTCTAGTGATTATTACTGAAATTCATACTCTGTTCCCTCTATTATTTCAGTTAGGTCAGCTGAAGAACCCGCTACTTTTCCAAATCATATTTTTCTTAAAGGAAGTAATTTAAAAATCTGGAACATTTTTTGCACGTAACCTGCCCAAATAGCATATTAAGGGCTTGGAGAGATTGTCAATTATCTGGTGAGTTTTTGCCATATTCTGTGATACGTTAATTAAAACACCATGAACGTCTAAAAGTGGAATTAAGCAGTTTGACAACTCAGGTTATTTTTAAACTTTTAACATTATAAATGCTGCTTTGGGGGATCAGTACTGTACGATGATTAATAACTTTCTAACATATATGGTCAGTTTTTATCAAAACATTTCAGAAACAGAACTGGGAGAAAGAATATAGGGAATGCGTGACAAATAAGAGTCTCTGAATTTACCTTTAGCCAGCCTTGGAAAATTCAGTAAAACCCACTGGTTAAATGGAAATAAATGCTTTTTTATCACAAAACTCCATTCATAAAAACAAATGAACAAATCCAACTTCTCAGCTCAACAATGGAACGTGAAGCAAAGTAAGCAGGTCGAGGGACCCTCTCGAGGGGGAGGGGTGGAGGGAAAGGCTATGGAAAGCGCGCTTATGTTAAACTTTATCAGCAAAGGGGACAACGCCAAGTCCCCTTTTTGTTTTCTCCAAGTGCAAACAGACATGTAAATCTAGTAGATGTATATCTCCCCAAAATGCTGATTTAAAAACAAAAATAGTAACAAAAGGGAGGGATGTGGGGGAGAGAAAATGACAAGAGGTGGTGACTAATTCGTTTCGGTGGCCTGTTATCTATGACATTGAACTGTTATTTCAGATAATGGCCATTGTTTGAGGGAAAATCGCACAGCAGTGGTTAGGTAGGACAGGAAAAATCCTTTGTAAATAACCTAAAACCCGGTCAGATATTCCCATAGAGTTCGGCGCTTGAGAACCTTTAAGAGCCCCCGGTTTGCTGCCATTGATTTCCTGCCCTTCCTCAACTTTCCCATTGTCGGAGCCCCCCCCCTTTTTTTTTTTAATTTAGCCATAAATTGGACCGGCTCAAGCTATGAGCTGTTCTATTTTCTTCCTGTCAGGATGAGGGATTTGTTTTATGATGCATTGTGTATTAAATACAAGTAATCTGGGGAACCGATTGCTTCAGACAGTGCGGCCTGATCAGGGGGTCTGAGAGCTCAGCGCCCCAACCCCACCCCAGCCCCGCGGCCCCCGCCTCCTTGCCCTTTACAAAGCGGCTCTGAAAAGGAGGAAACGTCGGTGGATAAACAAAAGGTCGGGTAGAATCAGTGGCAGGTCCTGGCTAAATTAGGATTTCGTGGAAAGGGCCTCCGAGTTTTTTTTCCCTTGTATTGGGTTTGGGTGGGGGAGGCGGGGCGACTTTCAAGGTCTGGGTACTTGCAGATGCGGCAGGAGGCCGGTAGATGGCGTTGCGCCCCGAATTAAGGCGCTGAGACTGAGGCTTCGGCTCCAACCGCCCAGGTGAACCCGCTACCGCCCGCACCGCGCGAGCCTCAGGCTTTGCCCTGCGCCTAGCGCGTGGACCGATCCGCGTTTCCCGAGCTCCTGGCCGAGTGCACCCCGCAGTGCAGACAACGCAGACACCGGCCTGAGCTAGGGCTCGCTCTATGTAAGACATTCTCTGCTCCAAACAGAGCCAAAAGAGTTAACGCCTTCTCTCTGAAACCTTGGAAGATTTATCTAGAGAGATGGGGGATTATTTAGCCTCATCATTATTATTTTATTAATATCGTCATCAGTCTTGCTCTCTACTGAATAACTTGTGAGAAAGGCTAAAGGAAATCATCAGAAGGACCCGGGCAAACACTAAATATTAATCTCTCTCCCTAGCTCTCCCTCTCCGCGCTCCCCCACCCCGCCCCCTCTCTTCTTTGATTATATAATAACTTCGTGTAAAGACAGAGTCACCTCACTTTTTCCGGACGACATAGCTGGAAGTTTAAAAGTAGAGTCCTGAAATCCCTGGGTCGTGAGATGGGCCCCATTTCTCATGGAAGGAGCCTCTTGTTTCAAGAACCTTTTAGGAGAAGACCCTGACCCACCTCCTCCCACCAAAAGTGAAGCAGAAAAGGAGACAGAGGGCTGGAGAAGACTGTTGCAAGGGGCTTGTTTTTTCTCCCTGGTTAACTTGCTTTCCATCAGGAGGTTTCTAAAACAATAAATAAATACAAGGAGCCAAATACCACCACCAATTCCCTTTATTCCTTGGGATTTCTGGTGAAATCTGTTTACAGTAGTTCCCGGTTACAAATTAATCTGCAAAAGCCGCTGTCTGCTCAGCAGTAATCAGTAACATGCGTGTTCTGCAGTGTTTAGCGCTGCCCTTGAAATGGGCTATTAAAAATAATGGTTTTACTATAATCTCAAACCAACTTTAATTTGCAAACATGTATCAGGACAAATGATCTAAATATTAAGGGGATGGGGTGGAAGAATGTACTAGAACAAATGTATAGCTCTGGGAAAAGCAGAAAATAGAGTGATTCATCAGCAAAGCTTAAAAAGAGAATCATACTTTTAAAATATTTTTCCCCAGAAGGAATTAAAATATTGTTTTTTTCTGTCTCATTCTGTTAATTGTTTACCAGGAAAAAGGCACTGGAAAATATGAGGTTCAAGTGTGAGTTGATAGATTTTCTGGGAGCTGTAAAGATCCCCCTTTGGCTGATGGCAGGGCTGAGGTGGGAGAGGTTAATGTGTTTTCTTCCTGGTTTGAAAAGGGCATAAACCCTCCTCAGGCCCCTTCCTTCCTCCCCCATCTGCGTGGATTGCAGAATCTTTAAAACGCTCAAAGATTTCCAATAAGGCCACTGGCTCTGCCTTCATTGTGTAACTGTTTATTTAAAATAAGTCAATATATTAGTTAAAGCAGTAAGAAGTTAGTGCTCCAGTATTCAAGTGATTCCCACAAGACTGTAAGCTGATGCCTCTTTTAAGCCTTAAACTTCATGGTTGTCCCAGAAGTAAAAGTTCTGCTAATGGAGACCCTATGGGCATGGTACATTCCAGCACATCATTAAAGGAAAGAAAAGCAGTCCAGCCAAAGCCAGATGAAATAACTGCACTGTCCACTTTTAATAGGCTTCCTGTGGACAAACAGCCCTGTAACACTCTGCAGAGGACAATATTTAAAAACTAGACAACTTGCTGGCAGTTTTCAATACCATAAAGTTAATAAAGTATGTTCCCATTCACCCTGACATTGTGTTTTTAGTTTATAGAGGAAGGCACTTTATAACCTCAGCCTAAGTAGAGTTCCCTTAATTCCACAGCTTTGGGTTTCTTGAGGTGGCTAAATATACACTGAAGCTCAAGCCTGACATTTTTGTTTTAACACTGGTTTTTGTTTTGTTTTTTTGTAACTTTTCAAGAACGTACAAGTGCATTTTTACATTTCTCAAGTGCAGTTTCATTCATGGAGATCCTGTTAAATCTTGTTTCATACAGTTCACATCAAGAAGCATGAAATAATCTGAGAAATTGACATTTGGCCAAACAATAACTGCTTGCTAATTAAATTAGCTTCATGTATAGATATTGATGTGTGTTTAAAAAGAAAATCGATGCTTCCTTTTCCACATGGGAATAGGATTTTGTAAAATTTGACTTAACTGAGACAAAGATAAGAAAAAGTACATGTCTTTAGGATTCAAGAGGCTCCCCAATGATTCTCATATAAATATTTTTCCCAATACAGAAACTCCAATTTGTCTCTCCTCTTTCCCTCCAAATTCTTGACCACCTACAAGTTCTTCTCCCAAATCCTTTTACTTAAAGAGCTTTGAAATGAAACATAACATCTAGCAAGAGAAACTAGATCAGAAAGCCGTGGAATCAAAGGTAATATTTTATTTAGTTTTAGTTTATATGTTTTAATCAGGGGGTATCTCACAAGAAGGACCCCCTAAATTTGAAGGTGAATTCTGTGGTCCTGGGTAGGTAGACCCCAACAAAACAGTCCAGCACAATAAATTTACAAACAAAAAGGGTTCTGAATGTCTATAATCACCAACACACATCATCACTGCTCAGGAAAGATATTTCTGGTCTCCCTTGATGGACTTTTTCTTTTTTTTTTTTTAATCTATGGGTGTGGGGGAAGAAACTGTTGGGAAAAAAAAAAAGAAAAGAAAAAAGGAAATTAAAGGTAAAAAAAAAAAAATGTAAATAAAAAATTTCCCTTGGTCTGGAAATGGGCCCTACTGAAAGCATGTTAATCTCCACCTCAGTAATTTGGTTCTCCAGGAGAAGACAGAAGCCCTGCTGCTGTGCCCTGCACTTCATAAATCACATCTTTATGTGGACAAGGTCAGGGCACCTAACAGCTCAGACATGGGCCTTTGCAGTGGCTCGAGGATTCAGGCATGTTTACTCTCCCGCTTGGCTCTCCGAGGAGTAGTCCAGCACGCTTCTAATTACTTTTGATTATTTTCATTTGCTGGGGTCAGTCTGGCTTGCCAGGACTGCTGGAGGGTTGATTTCCTACAAATCTTGATGTCTTTGTAGGACGGCACTGTGTGCGTTCAGAATTAGCACCCTGTTATTGTCCCTACAGCATGGGATCCTTAGTAACAGATACTGTGATATAAAAGTTTCCCCAGTGAATACTTCTTATTTTATTAATTAACTACACAAGCATAATCACCTATCTGATCATTAAAAGAAAAAAAATTGCAGATGACTTGCTTACCAGTTGAGTGTTTTATAGTATATTTGGCCAGAAGGAAAGTGAATTTCTTTCTTTCTTTTTTTGCTTTGACTTTAAATATATTTAGTAATGACTAGCAGCTCTTTGGAAACTAAGATGAAATACTTTGCTGAGACAACAGCTCTAGTGAATAAATTACTATAGTCAGAGATTTATTTCCTAAACTCCAATTAAGACTGCCATATTTAAAATATTTTTTGTTGGGCTATTTTGATGTATTTCAGGCCTAAGCTATTACGCTGAGTAGTTATTTTGTGTGTAAAGCACAACAACAACAAAAAATTTATACCAAGTTTAAGTGAAAACACTGTTATAAAATAAAAATTTGAATAAAATATAGTAAAATTTTGGTACAGAAAGAGACAAAACACCATTATTTTTCTCTTTATCCACCCAAAGAAGAAATGGTTAATGATCTGATGTATATATATTGAAAGATGCCTTAAAAATGATGAATAAATAAACATTCACAAAAATTGAAAAATAGATATTCAGCAAGGAACATATAACACATCAATCTGGTTGTTCAGAAAATAAGCATTGTAGATCACTGAGCAAAAATTATTATTATATTTTCTTTTTATAGACAATAACTTGGATCATGATTATAATTAGCCTCAAAAAGCCAAATCCCTCATACTTCCTAACTTTAGCTCAAAGAATGAAATGCTCTTAGCATTAACCTCAACTCTTTTAAGAATTTACTTCTTTTAATTATTTTATTAATTTTAATTAATTCAATATTTCAAGACATTATTTAGCACATTACACAATAACTCTAGGCTCAGTTTCTTCCCTGAGGCTATAAGAACACCATTCCAATGTGCTTTTAGACTAATAATTTTGTGGGGAAAGTGAGTTGGAAGACATTTGTCTACTCCTTTCTCCACTCATAGTTATGTGTCTATGGGTAAGTTACTTAACCTTTGAGTTGGTTTCCATGAAAGTTTCATAATATCAGCCCAACAGGAGTGTTGGGAAAATAAACTGGGTAATGTGAGTGTGAACTACTCTGAGTTCATGGGAACAAGTCAAATTACTGTACATTTTGCAGTATTGGTGTTGGGATACTGGGTTGGAATAGACTTACATACACATGCAGTGAGGAACATAGTCTAGTTTGTATTTTGAGGAATGGCAAAATATAAGTATTTTTCTATCCTCTTTCTTCCATTTCAATGTCAGTTGCCCTAATCCTTACCCTGACCTACGGAAGAGAAGAATTTGAAGAAAAATGTTTTTCCTCTCTCAAGCTGTGGTACCCCCAAAGATGTCTGTCTCTGTCTGGCTTGCAGCTGAGTTCGTACTGCCCCCCCCCACTGTGTTCTCTGCCAATCAGTGAGAGAGCTCTGAGGCAGAGGGAAAATGCCACTGAGATTCAAGATCCCTAAAGACCAGGTTAGGCAGCCATGCACACATGTACACACACCCAAACGCACACACATCTAATTTAGTTTTAGGTCAATGTTTATTACCAAGGCCAGGAAATTTATTCTCTCCTGTGTCCTTTGGTGGGCTTTGAGTGCCATAATAGCGGAGATTGGGTCTATCTTATTTGCATCTATTGCCCAGAGCCTAACTCAACACCAGGCATATAGTAGGTATTCAGTAGATGTTTGCTGAAAAAATATATCAGGACCTTTCTTGATTTTCATTCCCACCTAGCTTGGAAACCCAGCTTGAATGCCTGTTAGCTCTTGTCTGAATTACTGCAATGACCTCCTAACAGATCGTCTGACCACAGCTTACCTTCCCACCAGTTTATGCTCAACGCTGTTCATCTTCCCAAGTATCAGCTGTTAATCACTCCCCTGTTTAAAATTCAATGGGTTTCAGTTGTCTAATTCAATATAAGCTCATTCCATTTTTGAAAATTATATAAAGCCATATATGAAAATCATTTAGAATCATGTACAGTACCTAGCATACGGTCAATAAAAAGTTATTATTATTGATATTACTGAAATAATTGTTAATATAATCATTACCCTTCCTCAGCCTACAAGTCATTTTGCTTTGATGATCTTGGATAAAATCTTATCTGCCCAAAGACCCCTCCATTTTATGCCCTGTGATTCCCACCAACCAAGTTTGACCTTTTCATCATTCACCCCAAATCATCTGCTTCCCTCCTGGTTTATAGCCAGTTCTATCTTACCTTACAGTAGTATCTATAATGTCCCTCAGTGTTCATTATTAAAATCATCAAAAACTCTCCTGAAGGGTCATTGTAAGATTCATCAAGATGGAATCAAGTTTTATTCATACTGACATCTTCAGCAGCTTCTTTTCATAATGGGCTGAAACACCTCTGAACTTTCCTTGCAAGTGTGAATTAAGCATAGCTAGATATATGAGGAATTGCTACATTTACTATCCAAGACAACTGGACTACTTAACATTGTTCCCCATGGGAATCAACTGATGAACTGATAAGTGTCTTTTAGGGAATTTAAAGATAGAAATTCCTACCACTGCTATTTCACCTACTTCATTGCTCCCTATCACTCAAATGTCTATTTCTGTACCATCTACCCTTTACCTGTGTGCCAACCCTAGACAACATCTTGGACTCTTTCCTTTCTCTTATCCCCAGTAAACAGTCATTGGCTTGGCCAGTCTGTTCAGTTGTTTCCATGGGTCCTTCACCTTCCCACTAGCACTGGCCTGCTGGAGGCCCTTGTCATTGTAGGCCTGAATTTTGTGACATCTTTATACCAAAAATACGCCTTCCTGAAATAATGAAGTTATAACAATGTTCTACCTTTAAAAAAAAAAAAAGTAGAAAACAAAGAAAAAACACACTAATAAAGATTCCAATGGACCTTATTCTTCTAGAGAATAAAGCCCCTAATCCCAAATAAAATCTCCTCTCTAATTTGGTGTCAAATTTATCTTTCTAGGCCCATTTCCTGATTCTTCCCTCTAAACAAATCTTCAGCTCTGGTTAAAGCTAAGGATGTAAGCAGAAGCATTTGGTCCTTTAACTGTGTTCATGAGGGCTCTTCATGTTTCTTTGATAGTCATAGTATTCAGGAGATGAAACAATAGCAATAATAATTCTATTTGTCAAGCTCATACACAGCGCTCTAGGCACCCGTTCTTGAAATTCTTACAGTACTCATTATTAAAATCATTCACTGGTCAGTCTTCATATTTAGGGTCATTTGGAATATTTTTGTTATTTGCCAATCTATGGGTAGCCAGTTTAATGGCAAGAAACACCCTACACACCAGCATTTTCTAATCAGTGACTGGTTAACAGGTATTCCCTGGAAATGTGTTCTGTGGCTAAATAAGGTGGTAACTCCCATTGGGGCTTCACAAGGAACATCAACATGGTAAATGCTCTAAGACTCTAAAAGCTTCAGTAAAGAAACCTTTTGACTTGCTTAATGGGGCATCAACAAAAATATTTAAACATGAATGGAAAGCCCCTTGCCCTTTCCACTGGGACATGTAAAGGAAATAATTTTATGTTACTTTGCATCCGTTTCAGCAAAGTATAAACTTATTCTTCTAAA
>ML102566.1:0-27572 GCA_003697995.1 Taxidea taxus jeffersonii
TTATTAATGTTGAGTTGCATTACATGATTTTTAAATTTTCGCAAATATGGGGATGATCATAGGATTTTTCTTTTTTAATCTGTCAACATGGCGAATTATATTGTTTGATTTTTCTAACGTTGAAGGTAAAAAAAAAAAACAAAGCATACTGCTAACTTTTATTTAGAATGTTTGTCTCTATGTTCCCGAGATCGATCCATAATATTTTCTTCTTGCACTCTCCTCAACTTGTTTTGGTATCAAATTTGTACTAGTTTCATAAAATCAGTTGGCAAGCTTTTCTTTTCTTTCTCTACGGAATAGCTCAAATAAGGATCACTGATCTTTTAAGTTGGTAAATCTTGCCTATAAGAAGCCCAAGGCCCTTTATCCTCTGGTGTATTTTTGTGAGCAGGCCTGTGTGCACACATCCACGTGTGCTGTTGAAGACAGAGACATATTTTTGACTACCAGTTCAAATGACCTAATGGTATTGTTTTCTCTAATTCTTCTGAGTTAATTTTGGCAATTATTCTCCTTTCATTTAAAAAAACATTGGCATAAAACTATCATACCATAATTTTTAAAAGTTCTATATATCTTTTTTCATTTTAATATTATTTGTGCCTTCTCTTTTTTAAAAAAAATTCAGCTTTATTTAGGTATAACTAACATATAATGGACATAAAATTGTAAGGTATTTAAAGTCTACAGTGTGGGGGGTTGAAATATGTAAACACTGTGGAAGGATTCCCTCCCATCTAGTTAATTAGCACATCCATTATCTCACATACTTCTCTTTTTATTACATTAATGAGAACATTTAAGTCCTTCTCTCTTGGCAAATGTCAATTATTTGCATTAGATCTTCAGACATTATTCATTTTATAGCTGAAAGTTTGTACCCTTTTACCAACCTCTACCCACCTCTCAGTCCCTGGCAATCACTTTTCTACTCTGTTTCTATGAATACCATGTGGCTTTTGTCTTTCTCTGACTGGCTTATTTCACTCAGCATAATACCCTCCAGGTTCATCCATGTTGTCACAAATGGCAGGATTTCCTTCTTTTTTAAAGGCTGAATAATATTAGAAATACACATACATATATATGTTTGTGATATATATATATACCACATTTATATATGGTATTTACTTACATATATTATACGTATAATATATATATATCACATTTCCTTTTTCCATTCGTCCATCTACAGACAAGTAAATAGTGTCCATACCTTGGCTATTATGAATAATACTACAGTGAAGATGGGAGGACAGATATCTTTTGAGATAGTGATTTTGTTTCCTTTGGTTGGATACCCAGAAGTGGTAGTTCTATTTTTAATATCTGGAGAAACCTTCCTACTATTTCCCCTAGTAGCTTTACTAGTTAACATTTTCACCAACAGTACACAATGATTCCCTTTTCTCCACCACCTACTAGCCTTTGTTCTTTTGTCTTTTTGACTATAGCCATTCTGACAGGTGTCAGGTGATATCTCATTGTGGTTGTGATTTGCATTTGCCTGATGATTAGCGATAATGAGCATATTTTCATGTCTGTTGGCCCTTTGTCTTCTTTGGAAAAAATGTCTGTTCAGGTCCTTCGCCCATTTTTTAATTGGGTTATTTGTTTTTCTGCTATCGAGTTGTATGAGTTTTTAAATATATATTGTGTATTTAAGCTTTTATTGGATTTGTGGGTTGCAAATATTTTATACCATTCCAAAACTTGCCTTTTCATTTTGTTGGTGGCTTCTTTTGCCATGCAGTAGCATTTTAGTTTGATGTAGGCTCACTTTTTTATTTTCACTTTTGTTGTCTCTGCTTTTGGTTTCAAATCCAAAAAATCATAGAGCTTACCCTTGTGCTTTCTTCTAGGAATTTTATAGTTTCAGGTCTTATATTGAGGTCTTTAATCCATTTTTTAGTTAATTTTTGTGTATGGTATAAGATCATGGTCCAGTTTCATTCTTTTTAATGTGGCTGTCCAATGAGATCATCCTTTCCCATTACGTATTCTTGGATCCTTTGTTGAAACTTAATTGACCATTAAAATATGGTTTTATTTCTGGGCTCTCTATTCTGTTCTATTGATCTATGTGTCTGTTTTTAATGCCAGTACCATGCTGTTTTGATTACTAAAGCTTTGTAATATAGTTTGGAATCAAGAAGTGTGATAGCTCCAGTTTTCTTCTTTGTTAAGATCACTTTTCCTATTCAGGACTTCTTGTGGCTCCACATACATATTAGGATTGTTCATTCTATTTATATAAAAAATTCCATTGGAATTTTAGTAGGGATTGTATCAAGATTATAGTTTGCTTTGGGTGATATGGCCTTTTAACAAATCAGTTCTTCCAAAACATGGAATATGTTTCCATTTCTTTGTGTCCTCTTCAATTTCCTTCATTAGTGTTTTATAGTTTTCAGTATATAGATCTTTCACCTGCTTGGTTAAACTTATTCCTAAGTATGTTATTTATGCTATTATAAATGGGATTGTTTCCTTAATTTCTCTTTCTGATAGTTCATTGTTACTTTATAGAAAGGCAACTAATTTTTGTATATTGATTTTGTATTCCATAACTTTATTGAATTCATTACTTCTAACCATTTTTTGGTGGTGTCTTTAGGGTTTTCTATACAGAGTATATCATTTGCAGAGACAATCTTACTTCTTCCTTATTGATTTAAATACCTTTATTTATTTTTCTTGCCTAATTGCTCTGGCTAGGACTTCCAGAACTATGTTGAATAAATGTGGCAAGAGTGGACATCCTTGTCTTGTTTCTGATCTTAGAGAAAGAACTTCTAGCTTTTTATTGTTGAGTATAATGTTAGCCGTGGACTGTCATATATGGCTTTTATTATCTTGAGGTAAATTTCTTTTATGTCCAATTTATTGAGAGTTTTTATCATGAGAGGATATTGAATTTTGTCAAATGCTTTTTTCTGTATCCATTAAGATGATCATATGATTTTTATCCTTCATTTTGTTAATGTGGTATATTACATTTGTTGGTTTGCATATGTTGAACCATCCTTGCGTCCAGGAACAAAACTCACTCGATCATGGTGTATGGTCCTTTAGATGTATTGTAAAATTGAGTTTGCTAATGTTTTATTGAAATTTTTTTGCATCTTTATTTATCAGGAATGTTGACCAGTAATTCTCCTTTTTTGTGTGCTTTGGTATGAGGGTAATGCTGGTCTTATAAAATGAGTTTGGAAGTGCTCTTCTTCTAATTTTTGAAAGAGTTTGAAGATTGGTATACATTTTTCTTTAAATGTTTGGTAGAATTCACCAGTGAAGTCTTCTGATCCTGGACTTTACTGGGAAGTTTTTGATTACTCATTCTCCTTACTCGTAACTGATCTCTTCAAATTTTCTATTTCTTCATGATTCAAACTTGGTAAGTTTATGTTTCTAGGAATTTATCCATTTCTTCTATGTTATCTAATTTTTAGTGTATAATCATTCATAATAATTTCTTTTTAAAAATATTTATTTATGTATTTGAGAGAGAGACAGAGGGCATGAGAGAGAGCATGAGTGTGGGGGGGGGCAGATGGAGAGAGAAAAGCAGACTCCCCACTGAGTGCAGAGCCAGATGCAGGACTCCACCCCAGGACCTGAGATCAGGAACTGGGCCAAACTCAGACACTTAACCAACTGAGCCACCCAGGCATCCCTGTTCATAGTAATTTGTTATGATCCTTAGTATTTCTATGTCATCACTTGCAATATCTCCTCTTTCACTTTTGATATTTGAGTCTTCTTTTTTCTTTGTCTATCTAGCTAGAGGTTTGTTAATTTTGTTTATCTTTTAAAAAAACCAGCTCTTAAAAAAAAAAAAAACAGCTCTTAATTTCATTGATATTTTCTCTTGTCTTTCTAGTCTCTATTTATTTCCACTCTGATCATTATTCCCTTCATTACAATTTTGGGCTTAGTTTTTCTTCTTTTTCTAGTTCTTTGAGGTGTAAAGTTAGGTTGTTCATTTGAGGTTTTTCTGTATTCTTAGTGTAGGTGTTTATTGCTATAAGCTTCTCTCTTAGAACTGCTTTGTTTGCATCCCATAAGTTATACTGTGTTTCAGTTTTTATTTTTCTCAAGATTTTTTTATCACCTGTTTATTTCTTCTTGACCTATTGATTGTTCAGAAGCATGTTATTTAATCAACACATATTTGTGAATTCTCCGCTTTTTCTCTTGTAATTGATTTCTAGTTTCATACCATTGTGATTAGAAAAGAAGCATGGTGTGATTTCAGTTATGAGCAGGGAGCCTGATGTGGGTCTCAATCCCAGGATCCTAGGCTCATGACCCAAGCTAAAGGCAGATACCTAACCAGTACTGAGACACGCGGGTACCCCAACCATTCTTCAATTATCTTAAATATATTAAGACTTGTTTTAATATATACTTCCCTAGTAACTAATGATGTTAAACATGCTTTCTCTTATGTATCTACCACCCATATATCTTCTTTGGTAAAATTTCTATTTTAATCCTTTGTCTATTAGGTTATTAGTTTGCTTATTTTCTTATTGAGTCTTGAGAGATTTTTATATATCCTGGACAAAAATTCTTTATCAAGTATGTGTTTTGAAATATGAATTCTCAATCTGTAGCTTTTCTTTTCATTTGCTTAATATTGTCTTTAAAAGAGTAGAAGTTTTAAATTTTGATGAAATCCAATGAACCCGTTTTTTGCTTTTGTGGATTTATGGTATTTGAAAAATCTTTGCCTAACCCAAGGAAACAAGAATTTTCCCCCTTTGTTTTCTTGTAAAAGTTCTTAGTTTTAGACTTTACATTTAGTTCTATGATCCATTTTTTTTAAAGATTTTATTTATTTATTTGACAGACAGAGATCACAAGCAGGCAGAGAGGCAGGCAGAGAGAGAGGGGGAAGCAGACTCCCTGCCGAGCAGAGAGCCCGATGCAGACCTCAATCCCAGGACCCTGAGATCAGGACCTGAGCCGAAGGCAGAGGCTTAACCCACTGAGCCACCCAGGTGCCCCTCTATGATCCATTTTGAGTAAATTTTTATACATGGTGCAAGGGATGGGTCAAAGTTCTCTATACGTCTATCTTCAGTTGTTCCAGCACCATTTATTGAAAAGATATTCTTTCTCCATTAAATTGCCTTTGTGTCCTTGTTGAAAATCAATTGACCACATATCTGTAGATCTACTCCTGAACTCTTTATTCTGCTCTGTGGATCTCTGTATTTATCATTTTGCTAATACCACACTGTTCTGATAACTATAACTTTATATTAACTCAGATAACATGAATCCTCCAATGTTACTTTTCTTTTTCAAAATTCTTTTGGCTATTGTACCATCTTTGCTTTTCCATATAAATTTTAGAATTGACCTGTCAATTTCTACAAAAATATCCTATTGATCTTGATTTGGAGTGTATTGAGTATATAGACAACTTTGGGATGATTAGCATAACAATATCGAGTCTTCAAATCTGTGATCATAGCTTACCTTTCCATTTATTTAGGTCTTATTTCAATTTTTTTTAGTTAGCATTTTGGAGTTTTAATATACAGATTGTGCACATATTTTTTTAGTTTTCTGCCTAAGTATTTAATTATTTCATATTATTTTAATGGCATTGTTTTTGTTGTTGTTGTTTTAAGTATACACTAAACATGGGGCTCAAACTCATGACCCTGAGATCAAAATTCACATGCTCTATTGAGTGAGCCAGCCAGACACCCTGGCATTGTTTTTTAAAATTCAATTTCCAGGGGCACCTGGGTGGCTCAGTGGGTTAAAGCCTCTGCCTTCGGCTCAGGTCCTGATCTCAGGGTCCTGGGATGGAGCCCCACATCGGGCTCTCTGCTCTGCGGACAGCCTGCTTCCTCCTCTCTCTCTGCCTCTCTGCCTACTTGTGATCTCTGTCTGTCAAATAAATAAATAAATAAATAAAATCTTTAAAAAAAATTCAATTTCCAATTGTTCATTTCTAGTGTGTAGAAATTCAATTATATTTTATATGTTAATTTGGTATCCTGAAACCATGTTAAACTTTCTTATTTATTCTATTATCTTTTTTTTTTAGATCTTACAAATTTTCTATGTAGCAATCATTCTGTTCCTAAAGAGAGACACTTTAATTTCTTTATTTTTTGTTCTTTTTCTTACCTCATTGTATTGGCTAGGACTTTCCATACAATATTGAATAGGTGTGGTAAGAGTGGACGTCCTTGGCTTGTTCCTGATCATAATTTTAGAAAAGCAGTTGGTCTTTCACTATTAAGTATGATTTTAGTAGTAGATGCCCTATATCAGGCTGAGAAAGTTCCCTTTTATTTTTAGTTTGCTTAGTTTTTTAAAAAATTAATTAATTAATTATTTTGACAGACAGAGATCACAAGTAGGCAGAGAGGCAGGCAGAGAGAGAGGAGGAAGCAGGCTCCCTGCTGAGCAGAGAGCCTCGCGGGGCTGATCCCAGGACCCTGGGATCATGACCCGAGCTGAAGGCAGAGGCTTTAACCCACTGAGCCACCAAGGCGCCCCTGCTTAGGTTTTTCTTAAAAAATGTATTATTGTTGAATGGATGTTGCATTTTATGTTATTTTTATGTATCAAGATGGAGATGGTCATATGGTTCTTTTTCTTTAGTCTATTGATATGATGATTTACATTGATTGTTGTTTTTTTTTTAATGTCAAAACAGTCTTGCATTCTTAGGATAAACCCTACCTAGTCATGATATATTATTCTTTTTTTATATTATGGAATTCAATTTGTTAATATTTTGTGGAGGATTTTTATATCTATTTTCATGAAGGAATACAGACTGTGGTTTTCTTGTCTTCTAATGTCTTTGTGATATCAGGGTGAATGCTGGCTTCCTAAGATAGTCTGAGGAGTGTTTTCTCTTTTCTATTTTCTGGAAAAATTTGTGAGGAATTGGTACTATTTCAACCTCTTGTTTAAATCTTTTAGTGGACTCTTGTTATACTTAGTTAAATCCAACTCCTCATCATGGTTTGCTAGTTCATGCTAGTTCTGCTATAGTAAAATATGTTTACAGGGAAAGATCCTAAAATACATAGAGTGGTTTAAACCAATTAAGAGTTTATTTCTCTCTCACACAAGAGTTGAAAGGAAGACAGTCCCAGGTTGATAGGGCAGCTCTGCCAGAATTGGAGATGGAACATGGAGTTCCACCTGTGGCTCTCAAGTGCTTCCCTATCACATCTGCCTCCCAGCTAGCCAGAGAGAGGAAAGGAAAGGAGGAGACCATGCTCCTTTCCTCTTACAGGCTCAGCTCAGAAGTTTCTCTTCCTACTTCTGCTTTCTTCTTCTTTGTCCAGAACCTGGTCACAGGGCACAGCTAGCTGAAAGGAAGCCTGGGAAGTGTTGTCTTTAGCTAAGCGAACATGTGCCCACTCATGGCTCCATTACTGTGGAAACAGGGAAGAATGAATATTGAGGACAACTCGTAGTCTCTGCTCCAGCCTATGTCATGTCATTCCTCTCTATTTTCCAGCCTCGTCTCCTCCCTTCTTTCCCTGGCTTTTGGATCTCCAGCTATACTATCCTTGCTCATTCCCTCCTTAGTCCTTAGGCCCTTGTATCTGAGTTGGCCAATATCTGGAATGCTTTTCCCTAGATCTTTTCATGACTGGCTTCTTCTGATCATTTGTACCTCCACTCAAGCCTTATGCATCTTCTGAGAGGCATTCCCTGACCCTTCCCTTACAAGCAACGTGACCACTTCCTTATCATTCTCTCATTCATGTTGTTTTATCTCTAGCTCTTACCACTAGCTCAAATTCTCATTTACTCACCTGCTTATTATCTGTTTTTCCCACTGGAATGTAAGCGCCATGGGGCCAAAAATGTTGTCTGACTGATTCTATTCTCTGTTGGATCCCCAGCCCTTAAATGCTACCTTTGATAAAGCAAGTTTCAACAAATATTTGTTGAACAGATGAATTCATTTAGCCCCAACCCCTTTATTTTATAACTGGGGAAGCTGGAGCCCAGACAAAGTAAATGGCTTGCCCGAGTTTCCACAAGTAGTAGAGTCCCATGTTGGCACTTTTCTTGAACACCTGATTTCAGCTAGGCTCTTCTTTGAAGTCTATTATCTCCCTACTCCACAACTGCCCTTTGAACACCTGTAGCACTAGACTTTAACTTCCGTTGGGTTTTTATCTATGCTTCTTTGTATTGTTATTTATCTTTGTTCTGTCTTGTTTTCCCAACCAAGCTGCGAGCCCCTTGAAAATACCAACCTTCTAACCCAACAGGCATGTGTCAGTATTCGATGAAGAGACTAAAGTTACTTTATTCAGTCAAGTGAAACTCAGAACTGTTAGAGCTGTCATCTTGTCTTATCACTGCAGATACAAGTTGGATACTGGAAGACTAGATTTTGGTGGGAGGTAATTCCTGTGTATCCCCAGTTAAGCATTCAGGCAAGACTGTCTTACCAGCAGTTGGGATCTTATGTGCTTCATCAAAATTATGCAGAGGAGCTGCTCTTGGTACAATGGGTGGATTCTGAAAGGTAATCCTTGCTGTTGGTGGAATCAGTCCTCGTTCAATCATACTTAAAATCCCTGAAAAGGAAGGTTAAAAAAATATGATTTTAACTCCAAGCATTTCTACAAAGTCTGAGCTCTATGAATTTCACAAGTGTAACTTACTCTACTCATCTTATTTGTGAGAGCACATCTAGTGCCTTAATCCTTTGCATGAAGAAAACACTACAGTACACGTTCTTTAAGCTTAATATTCTAACCCAAGATAAAATGGCATTTCCCATAGTGGTATTATGAAATAAACTGTATTAAGATAATTTCAAGGTGCCTGGGGGGCTGAGCCAGTTAAGCACCTGCCTTCAGCTTGGGGTCATTGTCCTAGGGTTCTAGGATAGAGCCCCACATTGGGCTCCTTGCTCAGTGGGGAGCCTCCTTCTCTCTCTGCCTCTGCCTGCCGCTCCCCCTGCTGTGCTTTCTCTGATAAATAAATAAATAATATCTTTAAAAAAATTCATTTTAAGGTAGAAATATAATTTCAGTGCGATCTAAGACTTCTTTATACATAACATTTCCAACGATCGATAATATTGTTATTCTTTTTTAAAATTTGGAGAAATCAAGTACACGGTCTTCATAACCAAGGAGAGGTTTTGTTCTGAAAGAAAAAAAATCTATGTGCTTGTAACTATTCCCCTGTTGTTACAATGAGTCATATTTTATAAAAGAAAGTTATTTTTAGGGGCACCTGGGTGGCTCAGTCAGTCAAGCAGCTGACTCTTGATTTCAGCTCAGGTCATGATTTCAGTGTCATGATACTGAGCCCCCTGTTGGGCTCCATGCTGGGCGTGAAGCCTGCTGAAGATTCTATCTCTCCCTCTGCCCCTCACATTCTGCTCTCTCAATCTCTCTCTCTAACAACAAAGAGAAAGTTATTTTTAGACATTTCTCATGTCACCAGAAGATGTGTTTGCTCAAATAGATGAATTTAGTATAACTATGCAACATGGGTAGTATTAATGCACCTAACTGACAGTTCCTAGAACTCGTACTATGTCAGCATGGCTGGTACCAGGGCTTTTGAAGGACATGAGACTGTTAAATAAATTAATTAATCAAACAAAGAATAATTGAGCAAGCCTTCTGGCAGGTGTAATGCTTTTATTAAGGTGGATCTATTGTGTCAAAGCCAGAAAGCCAGAGAGGATGTGAAACACACTTGTGATAGGGCTTCAGCTTTTTGTTGCTCTCATGTAATAGGAAGGACAGTAAGGCACTCTGGTCTTAAGGAAATCCTCGTCTACAAGCCGTGTACCAAGCTGGACTAAGCTGAAGAAGTTGGCACAGATTCTAAGGGGAACAAATATGGTTTCTGTTTGCCTGAGGACCTTGATGACAATGTTATGTTGTTATTAAGGATACTGAAGTCTAGAGTTACAGGAATTCAGAGAAAGGAACAGTGAGGGATTGAGGAGCTAGAGAAGACTTCACTTGTAAAACAATGATTCCAAAGAGAAATCTTCAGTTTGCTTACTACAGAATCATTTTGGGGGGAGAATTTCTTATTAAAATGAAACACCTGGGCCCTCTCCTGAGCCTGTCTAAACTTCTGAGGCCAGGGCCTGGGAATCTGCATTATTGAAGCCTCCAGGACATAATTTATGTGCCCTGAAGTTTGAGAATCAGTACAATTGGGGCCCAGTAACCTACATATTTTAGTAAGCACTCCAGGTCAATCTATTTTTTTTTCAGGTCAACTTTTGTACTTCTAAAATTTAAGAACTGCTCATCCAGAGTACAACTCTTTAAGCTCCATTTGAAATTAGGACTTCAGGTTTTAATTTTTCTAACACTGGATTTAACTACCTTAAAATATTAAGAGTAATTCTTTGTCCTCACAACTATTTTTCACCCTTAAATATTAAATCCCATTTCCAAGAACTATGCCTGACTTGTAGATGTGAAAAACAGAGCTCCTAATTCCATATATTTTCATTACTGAACTCAGAGAGAATCCCAAAGAATATAAGCGTGATTTTAACCTTTGCTTTAGTACTGGTTGGAGCAATTGACTTAATTTTAGATAAACACATCTGTGTGCATTTACCACTGGAAGGAAAAAGTTAAGACTTTGGGATAGGCAAAAGAGGCTGGGTATCTTTTCATTGAAATGCTGGAACCTCTGAAGGTTACCTGACCCCTGTAATCACCTTTGTTTTTGATGAGTCTTTTTTACAATTCTCTAGAGATTAAGGTTAATTTATAGAAAACTGAAATCAGTGCAAATATTTCTTGTTTTATATGCATGCGAATGAACTGTCACACAGAGGGATGACGATTCCGTCATCCCCCAAAAGCCAGTGGTGTGTCCATTTGCAAATTTATTTCACTATTCTTGATTTGTAAAAGTGTCTGCTATTTGGATTCTCCTTGGAATTAATTGTAACATCCTACTGATTCCCTCATTTAATCAATGAGTTCAATAAAATCTTTGATGTGTTCATTTCATAGTTGTATAAGAGTCCTGATTTTACTTTAAAATATATATGTCCTTTAATAATTTTGGAGATCTCACGAAGATGAGCAGAAGATTCACCTGAAATTGGCAGAAACCATGCACCGCACAGAGAACCAGGTCCAGGCATATATTTTGTTAGCACACCTAGGCAAATTCAAAGTGGCAATAGAAATTTATTGACTGTTTTTCTAATTTCAGTATTACTTCCTATTAAGTTTTTGTTTTATTTTTCTTTTTTGGTTCATGTATGTCTAAGTTATTCCTTATTGGTAGCTACAGTGACTGGGAATTTGGTGATCTCCATAAATGAATTAATGTCTTATAGAGATCTAATTCCCTGTTGAGTGAGGGGACAATGGAGAAACTAGTTTGTTAGTCTTTTGCTTGTCCACTTGTGTATTTTGAGCTCAAATCAGCGAGGAATGTCATGCCCACAAAGAAGGTGGTATCTGGACCAGAAGGTGTGTTTTGGTGTTCATTTTCCATCTGTAGCTTAAATTGTAGAGTTGACACTATAAGCTATATCTGTATCTATAAGTCTATGTATCCGTCATTCAGAAAGGCCTTTATCTTTCATTGTGAATATAGAATGTTTTGCTGTCTCCAGATGGTACTAATGAATTAGATTGTAAAGTCTCAAATTAAAGAAGCTCTGGTCAGATCAACTTACAGAGAGAAGTGCTTATGTAAATTGAATATTCTTAAGATTTCTAGGAAATAAGGAAATCAAACTTCTAATACTTTAAATGGCTCACCCTCATCTCCCAAATTCAGAAACTCTCTTTGAGGCTCTTTACTTTTCATGGCAATATAGTTGCTTGCATAGTTTCAGTAAAAATCTGCTTTCCTTTTACTAAGATATAATTGGAAAAAATCACTTATGTAACTAAGACCTTGCCTGGAATTTCATATTTCAGAATGATACTTATTAATCATGTATGACAAGTCACTTTTAAAGAACTAAGGTTGACTTTATGGAGCCAATGTTTACAAAGCCTTCCAAAAAACCTGGACTGGTACATGTTTATAGGGTTTCCATTCTTGCAGGTGGTAGGAAGGTCATGTCCAAGCCCAAGAACATTAGGATATTTGGGGCTCCTCTTGAAAAAAAGAAATTACCCAAATTTATAGGTCCTGTAGTCGAAATGTGGTGGGCAGAGTTTCTTGGGCTTGATTTCCTAGCCTTAAGATAGTAATAGAGGATTTTAAAAGTTCGATCTGATTCCTTAGGAAAATTTCCAGCAGACCAAACTTAAGATGGATTATTCTTGCCCACCTGTGTAAATAATCAGGACAAACCTAATGAGACCAGCCTTATTTGGGGGGGGGGGGTTTGGAGATCATTTTAATGAAAATGGTGGAAGACTGTAAGAATATTTTTGTTTAAGTTTTGGAATAAGCAAAAGAGATTACTGGACACATTTTGAATGGAATGCTGAAGCCTTTGGGAATTATCTGGACTTAGTCTTTGAGCTATTTCACAACTCTGTAGAGGGAGGAGCAGGGGAGGAGCAGAGTGAAAGCGTCTTCAAGCAGACTCCCTGTTGAGCCTGGAGCCTGACCCAAGTCTTGATTTCAAGATGCAAAAGATCATGACTTGAGTTGAAACCAAGAGTTGGACACTTAAGCAACTGAGCCACCCAGGTGCACCTACAGATCTCTCTTTCAATTGACGAGTTAAATAAATAAAATATTTCACATATGTTCATTTTATATTTGTATGAGATCCATGATTTTACCTGTTTTGGGAAGTCATCCCTTAATCCCATTTTCTCATTAAACTTTCATAACACTCCTACTTTCCAGTGGAATGGATTAGGGATTAGACATTCATTCATTCAACTGGTATTTGTTAAGTGCCTATTATGTGGCAGGAGCTATTCTGGAGGCTGGGGATGCAGTGGTGAGCCAGAGAGAACTCATGGAGCCTGTAGGAGGGCTGAAGACATTAAAATAAACTCACAATAAATGTATTAAAAATCATGATCATCTATGAAGGAAAAGAGATTTGCTTAAGGAAGTGACTTTTCCAGGCAGAGATAGAGGCACTTGTGAAGGCCCACAAGAAAATGTGCTTGGCCTGGTGAGGAGCAAGGGGAAGGGCACGTGGCCAAGGGTAGAGAAAGCAGTTAGCAGAGAATGGAGGGAAGGTCCAGGTCAAGCCTGCCTTGTTTATAGAGTTTGGAGTTGATTAAACAAGACCAGAGAGCAACTTGCCTGAGGTCACACACAGCCTAAAAGTTTGGTTTGTGTACTGTGAGACATATATTCTTTTTTTTTTAAATTTTTTATAAACATATAATGTATTATCAGCCCCAGGGGTACAGGCCTGTGAATCGCCAGGTTTACACACTTCACAGCACTCACCATAGCACATACCTTCCCCAATGTCCATAACCCAACCACCCTCTCCGGACCCCTTGACCCCCAGCAACCCTCAGTTTGTTTTGTGAGATTAAGAGTCTCTTATGGTTTGTCTCCCTCCCAATCCCATCTTGTTTCATTTATTCTTTTCCAACCCCCCAAACCCTCCACTTCCTCATATCAGGGAGATCATATGATAGTTGAGATATATGTTCTTAACCATTGAAAAGGAAGGGAAAGGTAAGGCAAAGCAAAGTTTGCTTTCTTTTTTGGATGTAACAAGATAATTCGAGAAAAAGTCAGGAAGTTCATCCTGCATTTTCCAAAACAACTCTCTCTTCTGGGTATTGTTAATCCTTCAGCTCTGGCTAAACTTGTGTGAACCTGAGATGACAGCTAAGGGCATTGAGAACATGTAAAAATCTAGACACCGTGTCCACATTTCCGCAGGTTGAGCTTTCCTGATGCTTCTGTTACCTTGCATGGTACCAGACATATGGTGAGTACTCAATAAATGTATGTTGACTGACTAATTACAAATATTATGGCAGACCATGTGTTCTCTGGTGGATTGTTGAGGGATGAAAATGTGATTTTTTTCCTGGGTCAAGTTGCCATGGCTCTAAGTTCACCTTTGTTTTGCAGCAATTTTTTTCATTATGTCTATTACCAAAGTAGACACTGATTCATTGATTCATTCACTATTTCATTCACCCTAATTTGATCCAGGAAGAGTAGAATGTAGATGGTACTAAAGCAAGAACTCTGCTGGAGTCTTTCTGTATTCCAAGGAGTAAATATGTAAACTAAGTAATATACGTCACAAAGATCTCTGAACAATAATGGTTTATAACTAGGAAAGTAATAGTTACAGTTGTGAGCTTCACACATTAAGGGACTTATAATGTCGCTGGGTTCTCCTGGGTTCTGCTGTTCTTCCTCAAGCAGTAGGTCAGTAGACAGACCAGACCAGATGGAGAACTATATCTCCAAAGACCAACAGAACCTTTGGGAACCAACTCTAGGTCCAAACTATTCCAGACAACAGACAGAAAGTAAGATGGGAATAATTAAAGACCATCTCACTTGGTTGTATGTGACATACAAAAGGGGATCCACTTAGGCGTTTTTCAACACTTCAGCCAATTAAATGAAGTAGCAGAGAAAAGTAGAGAAGGTACTTAAAATACTCAGGCCTTAGTCATTCATTTACTTACTCTTTCATTTGATTATTCATTCAACCAACATGGTTCTGGACACTAGGGATACTGAGGTGAAGATGATACGACCTTTTGTTTAAAAACTAGAAATCCACTGGTTTCACGAACACTAGAATTTAGACTGAGACATGATGGTTTAAGTGCCATTTACATTAATTCTGGCTTCATATTTTTGCATAATAGTATATTGAAATAAATTTTTTTAGTTTGTTTATTTTTTTAAGATTTTATTTATTTATTTGACAGAGATCACAAGTAGGCAGAGAAGCAGGCAGAGAGAGAAGAGGAAGCAGGCTCCCCGCTGAGCAGAGAGCCGGATGCAGGGCTCGATCCCAGGACTCCGAAAGCAGAGGCTTTAACCCACTGAGCCACCCAGGTGCCCCTGAAATAAATTTTTTAAGTGCTACCAGAATAGCCTCAGAAACTATCTGCTCAGAAGCTTGAAAATTTCTAATAATATCACATAAATACAATAATAATCTTAACACGTAATAACACCAACATCTCAATCAATATTAAATCAGTAGGACAATGGGTTTTAGAGGTGGAAAGGATTCTAGTTGTTGTCTAGTCCAACCTTCTGATTTAGAGAGGAGCAAGATCAGACCAGAGTGAAGACCCCAACTCGTCTGAGGTCACCTAGGAGAATTAGTGGCTGAGCCCGAATCCAAACCCACGCCCCCTATCCCACATCCCACCTCAATGCTCTTTCCCATAGACTCCTCAGCACACAAAATGGTCATTGAATCACTAACCTTTCCTGGCATCTGCTTGGAGGACAGGTATGGGCGTGAAGTAGGGATTAGTGCGATGAGAAGCTGGTAGAACTGTGAGGTTGGATATGGTAGACCCTTTTATTAACTTCTGAACGTTCACCTAGACAATCAAAAATCTGCTTTCAGCAGGCAGTTTTGCTTTCAAAAGGAACACTGTTTTCTTCTTGTAAACAATAAATAAGATTATGAATAGTTTCATTAAGTTTTAATAAAGTAACGATAGCAGCTCCAATTTTATGGCTCATGAGTACCCTGTGCTATTGTCTACTGTCAGGGGTTTGTGTAATTTAAAATAGTTAATTAAATGCAATTAACATGTTGTGATTTCCACTATGCAAAGTCACTATAGTAGTTAATAAAGGAACTATTAAGATTTTGTTCAATTTTAATGACTATGATATAAAAGTGCTAAATCTTGACAGAAGAGGTTTTGACTACAGCAAAGTTTGTACAGGCAAATTTCCCAGGAAATCATATTAGGGTTGTGAGAGTTTAAAAAAAAAATGAGAAAACTGGGAGAATTTCAAGATAGATATATATATCAGGGGTCCCTGGGTGGCTCAGTTGGTTAATTGTCTGACTATTGATTTCGGCTCAGTTCATGATCTCAGGGTTGTGAGATGGAGTCCTGCTTAAGATTATCCCCCTCCCTCTAAAACAAACAAATATACAAAAGGTTAAAAAAAAAGATAAATGTGTCAATCAACATTAATAGGTTAAAAATGAACTTGGAGCAGACTCTGGAAAATCTCAGAGAGTTAAAGACTTGATATCTAGATCAGTTACAGTAGATGATTACCTTTTCTAAAGTCATTAAATGCCTTTATTATAGTTATGAAATATGAATTGTTCCTATTACATGGTTTCTAGCTTTTAAAGACTAATATGTATTACATATAAATCACATTTAATTGTATAGCTCAAGTACACTATTTTTACCTTTATTAGAAGAGGTTATGAATTACCTGGGCCCTCCCAGCAGGGAAGACGCAGCTGTTTGGTATTTATAGACTGATTTGAATGTTCAAACCATTTTCCAAACATTAATTAATCTGCATAACTTCTAAAGGAACTAGGTAACAATTTGCTCTTTAGCTAGTAAAGAACTAAGACTGAAAGGTTCGTAGATTTGTTGAAGGTCAAACAGTATGCTAGAAATACTATTCAATCTTAAGATTAATCTGATTTTACGTTAGTGAAATTTGCCATTGGACTCAGTTGTACCATACCTTATTGCTCCTCAAGGTAATGGGAAAAGAAAGGGATATTCATCAAGAGTTGTGGGGGGCGAGGGGGCAGGGAGAAAATCACCTCCCTGAATAAGTATCTATTGGCTAAAAAATGTCTGAACAAAGGATGTGGGGCTTAAGGGAAACTGTAAACAGCCACCATGCCATGAACACCACATGTTTGGTGAGGACAATTTAAAATGACCCTAAGTAGGGTTTTTTTTTTAACAGGAAGGAGCAAACAGGACAATTTCTTGCCTTCCAGGTGAATTGGAAGAGGAAAGGGGAGTGTCATGGGCATTGCCTTTTTTTTTTTTTTAAGATTTTATTTATTTGAGATAGAGAGAGAAAAGCAGAGCACAAGCATGGGGAGGGGCAGAGGGAGAACGGGAAGCAGACTCCCCACTGAGCAGAGAGCCCGATGTGGGCTCCATCCCAGGACCCTGGGATCATGACCTGAACCAAAGGCAGATGCTTAACTGAGCCACCCAGGTGCCCCTCCACAGGCCTTGCCTTAATGACAGCTAGGAGTTCAAGTGCATGTCGTGTCATTATGGAAATTCCATCTTGACCATCCACCTTGGTCTCTTTCTCGTCCTCAGCAATCCTCGCCGCACCTCACCTCCAGACCCAAGTGGCTTCCGGGATGTCCCAATCACCCACGGTACTGTACCGCAGGCATGGCCTGCGCATAGCTGATCTTCAGTAGCGAAAAGGGAAGGGTCTCCACTTGTCTGATTGATATCAGAGTCAGGGAGGCAAAGGTAAATCGGAGGAAGAGAGAAAGATTCCACTTAAGTAAAACTGTCAGGCACCATGAAGAGGTAAAGTACAGTTTTGGCAGTTTCGGAGCACAGAGTATCATTTATCTGGATTTTCTGAAAGCCTTTGACAAAGTGCAGCTGACAGCCTGCTCTTGAGAGCCCAAGCAGCAGGATCTGACATAAGCCACAAGAGGAAGTGTGACACAAGGGAGAGGTTGGCGGGCAGGTGATGCGAGCATCTGGTCAGGCAGTCAGCACGCTCATAACGCGGGGTTCTTTCATTGTTTCAGTTGCGTCTATCTCAACCACGTGAAGCCAGATGCGGTGTGCGCGCATGCGTGTGCGTGTGTGCAGGAGCATGGAGAAAAGGGGTACACCCGGGGGCTGACATTCTCTCGAGATTACAGAAAGAAATGAGCCCCCTCCGCCGTCCGGCTCCCCCAGTGAGGACAACCTCCTCTGTGTGTGCTGGCTTGGGGGGAGAAGGCATTTACAACTTTCAGCCCTTACTGAGCATGTACTATAGAACACTAACTTCAGTGCAATGGGCGTTAAGTTTCCGGAGGAATGGACGCGCTCAGGGCAATGGGAGTGCTGAAAAGGGAGTTACTGACCCTGCATGTTGGTGGCGAAGAAGGCTTCACGGTGCCTCCCCCTGAGCTCTATGTTAGAATCTGTCAGGGAGCTTTTTAAAAATACTGCTGTCTGGGCCCCAACTCTGGACCAATAAATCTGCATAGCTGGGCTGGAACCGTGGCCTCAGTATTTTTATCATGCTCCCCAGGTGATTTTGATGTGCAGCCAAGGTTGGGATGGACTGCAGTAAGTGAAAATTGTGTCTTAAAAGAAGCATTGAATTATAGATCACACGGAGAAAAGGATGCAATTGGAGAGAATGGTGGCGACAAAGCAGGACAGCATACAGATGCATGAAGATTTCAGGGAAGGTGAGGATCTCAGTGTGGCTGGAGTATGGTGTGTGTGCCAGGAGTGCAGGGTGGGGGACAAAACTGGAATGCTAAGTTGGTGCAAACAGAAGAAACCAGCTTTATGAATGTGCTGATTGCCTAACAGAAGTTGAATATCATCTGCTTCTGGCTTCTCCTTTATGTCATGCTTTATATTCTGGGGCTGGAACCAGGCTCTGTGGCTTGTATAACATGATATGGACTACCATAGATAGAGAACAATGTTCTTTGTAGCTGGTGTGTCATGGCTATTTCCAAAACTCTGTCACTTTATGTCTAAACCTTCTATAACAGCTTAATTGTTTTTCAAAGTTAAAAAAAAAAAAAATATATATATATATGGAAAAGCTTAAAAAAGAAAACAGCAATCACATTCCTGCCAGCCAGAATTAATCATTGTTAATATCTTGGTATATTTGCTTCTAGTGTTTTCAAATAGAAAAACCATTCTATTTTGTGATTCTGGTAAAAAATGATATATGCTCATTATAAAGATTCCAATTAATGCAGAAAAACACAAAGATGAAAGTTTAAGAAACCATGCCAAATATCATTAGGTGATCCATTATCCCTGACATCTTTGGAATGATTAATATATCATTTTATAAAAATAGGATTTATATTACATTATTAAACTTAATTTTTGACATGAATTTAATAGGAGGGGGACAGGCTGAATTAAACTCAACAAATTATTAAACCTCAAGTCAATATTTCTTTACCACAAGATTCCTAGGAGTTGAAAAAGATTCCTCTGCAAGGGTTGGCAATTTTTTTTAAAGATTTTATTTATTTATTTGACAGACAGAGGTCACAGGCAGGCAGAGAGGCAGGCAGAGAGAGGGGAGGGGAAGCAGGCTCCCTGCGGAGCAGACAGCCTGATGAGGGGCTCGATCTCGATCCCCTGAGATCATGACCCAAGCCGAAGGCAGAGGCTTTAACCCACTGAGCCACCCAGGCGCCCCCGGGGAATTTTTTTTTTAAAGGGCCAGACAGAAGTGGCCAGTTAGCTCAATTGGTTAGAGCATGGTGCTAATAAAGGGCCAGAGAGTAAATGTTTTAGGCGGTTCTGGTCCGTTGTTACACCTGGAAAGTAGCATAGACAATACGTAAACAAATGGTGGCGCTATGTTCTAGTGCAACTTTATGTACAAAAACAGGTGGTCCGCCCTCAGGCAGTCCTTTGTGGACTCCTGCCCTACAGTTAAATAAAGGTGATTATGAAAAACATTTAGGTTTTTTTTATTGCATTTTAAATATTTTTATTTATTTATCTGACAGACAGAGATCACAAGTAGGCAGAGAGGCAGAGAGAGAGAGGAGGAAGCAGGCTGTCCGCAGAGCGGAGAGCCTGATGTGGGGCTCGATCCCACGACCCTGGGATCATGACCAGAGCCAAAGGCAGTGGCTTTAACCCACTGAGCCACCCAGGCACCCCAACTGCATTTTAAATTTGAATTATATACCCCATCTTCAAAAGATGAGAACATTAGAACTTTCTTGCTACCTATATCCCTCTCCCTCTCCTCCCAATTTTTTATTAAATTATTACTTTTACATTGTCCAGATTTATAATATCCACATTCTGTTTTGAAACCATAATCACTAGGATTGTTTAGTATTCACCTACGTGTAAATGGATCCCCTGTCATGGGGAGAGGAACTCCTCTACGCTTGAGTTCCTCATTTTGATTGACTTTTTTTTCCTTAAGACTTTTATTTATTTATTTATTTTTAAAATTTTATTTACAATCAATTAACATATAGTGTATTATTAGTTTCAGGGGTAGAATTTAGTGACTCATCAGTTGCATAGAACACTCAGTGCTCATTATATCAAGTGCCCTCCTTAATGCCTGTCACCTAGTTATCCCATCCCTCCACCCACCTTCCCTCCAGCAACCCTCAGTTTGTTTCCTACAGTTAAGAGTCTTTTGGGGCACCTGGGTGGCTCAGTGGGTTGGAGCCTCTGCCTTCGGCTCAGGTCGTGATCCCAGTGTCCTGGGATCGAGCCCCGCATCGGGCTCTCTGCTCAGCAGGGAGCCTGCTTCCTCCTCTCTCTGCCTGTTTCTCTGTCTACTTGTGATCTCTGTCAGATAAATAAATAAAAATCTTTAAAAAAAAAAAGAGTCTTTTATGGTTCATCTATTTATGTATTTTTGAGAGAGAGAGACAGTGATAACAAGAATGGGGGAGGGGCAGAGGGAGAGGAGAGAGGATCTTGAGCAGACTCCATGCTGAGCATGGAGCCCGATCCAGGGCTCAGCCTCATGACCCTGAGATCATGACCTGAGCTGAAATCAAGAGTCAGCTCAACCGACTGGGCCACACAGGCTCCTCTATTTTAATTGATTTCTTAGTTGCCTGCCTTTGGTTAAAAAGCAGTCCCTTCCAACAAGTGTTCATGAATATTTATACTTGAATGATACCTGGGGTCATCCTTTCTTTTCTCAAAATTTTGCAGACATTGACCCATTGTCTTCTACAATGACTATTGTGAAATCTGATGCAGTCTGATTCCTCACCCCTTGTTGGTGATTTTTCTTTCTGCCTGGATGTCTGAAACATTCCTCGTTTTTGAAGTCCACATGTTTAACTAGAAAATACCTTGATGTAATACTCTAAATCAAAATTTCCTGGGATTCAGTGCTTTCTTTCCACTTGTAGATTTCATTCTTTCTTCACTTCTGGAAATTTTTCTTCCATTATATCGTTGGATACACCTTCTCTTTCATTTGCTGGGTTCTCCATTTTAGAGATACCAAGTATCATTAAGTGTTGGCTCATCTTTATCTTTCATGTTGTAGTACCTAACTGTTCATTCTCTCCTGGTTCATTTTAGAATAGAATGCTTTTAGCTGAGTATATGGCTGTCCAGTCCAGACTATGTCTCCCATTGTCTCTGGTGGCTAAATGTAACTGAATTCAGACCAGTAAGGCATAAGCAACAGTGGTAAGCATAACCTCTGGTCCATCTCCTTAGAATGCCTGCCCTGGACTATCTTTTTCCTTTCTGTGGGCTGAAACATGGGTGTAGAGAGGAGTCAGCTTCAACCACTGGAACGAGAATGTCTGTAACCACAGGAATGAGATGAGACAGCATCCAGACAGAAGGAACCTTCTCTTCAGTTATGCTCTCTGTATGGAGCAGAGCTATCTGTCCTGCCAAGCTTAGACTTCTTACCCGTGGACTGTTTTGTGAGTGAGAAATAAACTGATCTATTTATGGCCTTATATTTTCGGATTTCTTTGTTACAGCAGCTTAGCCTATAACAAACTACTATGCATTACCTATTAGCTTCTAATTAATTTCCTTTGTCTTTTTCCTTTGCATTTGCTGTGTTTACAGTCTTTTCTCCATGCCCATATTTCAGTGTTCAGCAGTGTCTGTTCCATTCTTCCTATTTATAGTTTATTTATTAGTTCCATAAAGTATTTTGGTATTCAATTTGTTTCCTTGTGTCTGCAACCTCCCTTTTTTTTAATCTCATTCTGCTATTTTATCATCTCCTGGCTGAGCTCTAGTTTTACTTAATTTATGTTCCTATCAAGCTGTGCTATAATGTAAAGAAATTGTGAGAAAATTTCTTCTGTTTCTTGAGTTATATTTTTTTCTGGGTTAGGCTTTGTCTTTTGCAGCCCATGGTAGTCCCTCTCTCCCCTCCCTCACTTTTCTTAGCTCTGGATGAAATACTGGCCTTGATACAATAAATCAGTACAGTGGCCATACCATTTCTTTCCCCCTTGTACGTTCTTGTGTTCTTGGGCAGCTCTGCCCCAACAATCTGTTTGCTCTGATGTAGCATCTCCTTCCCTGTTGTCTGCTACCTGTGTGTCTTCTTTCCCAGCAATGTGCGAGAACTGGATATTCTGAGTGTTCTCCACCTTTCTGTTATCTGAGGGCTTGGGTCGGGGAAGCCTCTGTTTTAGGACACATGCAGTCTTTGTTAAAATATGTAGGCTGTTTTCCCTTTCCTAAGATCTTGATGAACATCCTATACCAGAATTTGCTCTGCTTAGTCCTCCATCCCTCCCTCTAGCCCCAGGGGTTTTGGGTCATTTCAATAGAATCCTGAAAACATCACTTTTCTCTGGAAGAATTAGACATATTATTTGCTTTCCAATTTCACCTCTTTCTTCCAAGTCCCCTTGTCAAAAGAGAAAAAAGATAAGGATGACTGCTTGATTGTCTTCCCTCCAGATTTTGTAGTATTTCTGAGAATCTCAATATTTTGATAATTTACCAGCAATATTTCTGAGGGGCAGGGAGAGGTGAGGATTGGAGGTATGTCACACCCTTCTACTGTGCTCCAGATTCTTCTGCTTGGTGAATTTAAAACTGCATGGCCAGATTCTACAACCCTGCATATCCAATCCTGCCCCAGTCCTCCTCCCCATATGATGAATGGCATACTAATGATCAGGAAGGGAAAATAGCTAGGACACACATCCGATCTGCCTAATAGAGGCAGAACTAAAAGGGCACATCACTGCTTCATGGCCCAGTGCTTTTTACTACATATTCTTGCTTCCTGAGTTCTTGAACCTTACAAGCCAGACACAGCTCAGGTCACCAGCCCTACTCCTATCCTCATGGTAAAACCGTATCACTCTGTCCCCTTTCTCAGCATCATTTCATGTAGATAGGAACTGCACTCTTTCAGACTAAGGATTACCAGCATTCTTGGAGCTAGAAGAAAAACTCCCTTGGGAGGCATCTGTGGTATAAGAGCAAAGGTCATAGGCTTGGAGCACTGGATTTCGGTCCTAGCTCTGTCATTTAATTATCAATGTGCTGGGGAAAGTCATTTAACTTCTCTGAGTCTCAGTTGTGTCTTCTGTAAAATACGGATATTCTTAGGTGCAGGGCAGCTGAATTTTATATAAAGGATTTGTTCCTAGAGGCATTTCATAATTCTGAACTCACAGAATTGAAATAATCTGACAAGGAATAGCAGCTATGGCAGAGACTTCTGCATGGCTTCCAATGTGCTACACAGTTAGAAACTACATTTCCCAGCCTCCCTTGCAGCTTGATATGTCTTGGAGACAGGATTCTGGCCAGTAGTATAGCAATCATAGTGACTTTACTGGTTGGAATACAGACATGATGGTGGGAACCTGGCAGCCCTCTTAGCCATCTTAGATCACAGATAGAAAATGTGGGGTTGGGGCGCCTGGGTGGCTCAGTGGGTTAAAGCCGCTGCCTTCGGCTCTGGTCATGATCCCAGGGTCGTGGGATCGAGCCCCATATCGAGCCCCATATCAGACTCTCTGCTCTGCGGACAGCCTGCTTCCTCCTCTCTTTCTCTGCCTCTCTGTCGACTTGTGATCTCTGTCTGTCAAATAAATAAATAAAATCTTTAAAAAGAAAGAAAATGTGGGGTTGCCTAACATTGCAGAGCAGCCATATCAGCCATAAACTATATGACATGAGAGAAATCACTGCTGTGTTTAATCTACTGTTATTTATTACATTTGTGGAATTTATATCCTAATAGTACAGGGTATTTTTATTTATTCAGATGGTGTTTCTCTGTGGAAACTCACTTATCTAAAGTGTAAGAAACTCAGTATCTTAAATTCACTCAGACTGCACCAGCTTTGAAAAAAAGTGAAATTTATTTTATTTTTTAAAGTTAGGGGGACTTGAGGGGCGCCTGGGTGGCTCAGTGGGTTAAAGCCTCTGCCTTCAGCTCAGGTCATGATCTCTGGATCCTGGGATCGAGCCCCGCATCGGGCTCTCTGCTCGGCGGAGAGCCTGCTTCCCCTTCTCTCTGTCTCTGCCTGCCTCTCTGCCTACTTGTGATCTCTGTCAAATAAATAAATAAAATCTTTTAAAAAAAAAAGCCTCTGTCTTCGGCTCAGGTCATGGTCCCAGGGTCCTGGGATCGAGCCCCACATCGGGCTCTCTGCTCATCAGGGGGCCTGCTTCCCTTCCTCTCTCTCTCTGCCTGCCTCTCTGCCTGCTTGTGATCTCTGTCTGTCAAATAAATAATAAAATAAAAATCTTAAAAAAAAAACTACACTAAAAAAATAAATAAAAATAAAGTTAGGGGGATTTGAATTATTTCAAACTCTGTGTATGCAGCAATAATCTATTATTATTATCTTACGTCATGGTATTTCAAATTTATATAATCAAATTTTGCATAAAACTCAACATCACTGGGGCGCCTGGATGGCTCAGTGGATTGAGCCCCTGACTTCGGCTCAGGTCATGATCTCAGGGTCCTGGTTCGAGCCCCACGTCAGGCTCTCTGCTCAGTGGAGAACCTGCTTCCCTCCTCTCTCTCTGCCTGATTCTCTGCCTACTTGTGATCTCTCTCTCTCTCTCTGCCAAATAAATAAATACAATCTTTAAAAAAATAATAAATAAATAAATAAATAAACTCAACATCACTGATTTTTTGTGAAGCCATTGTGAGGAATTACTAATTAATATATAGAGATGCACAATATAAACTTTTTTCATATCAGAAATTGGGGCTTTTTTTACATAAACATTTTATCAAAGTATAACATTCATTTTTGAAAAGGCACAAATCATAAGGTCATCAGTTGATACACTTTCACAAAGCAGACACTGGGAAACCAGCATCCAGAACAGTAAGTAAAACATTGCAAGCACACCCAAGGCCTCTCTCATGCTCCCTGTCAGTCATTCCAATAGCCCAACAGTAACCACTATTCTGAATTTACACCCAGCTATTATTTTTCTGTTCTAAAATTTACATAAAAAGATTATTACAGTACATATCCTTTTGTATCTGGCTTCTTACCTTTAACATTGGTGTGAGAGTCACTCATATTGTTGTGTATGGTAGTATGTTCATGCCATGAAATTTTAAGTATTGATTTTGAGTTATAAATTATATTTATAGCTGTACCCAATAAGACTTGAGTCTCCAGCCTCCCACTTTTCTGCAATGCTTCTAATGTTCCTTCTAGAATGTCCCTCTTAGCTCCAGCTACTAAATTCCTGTCACCTTTTAAAAACTAGCTTAAAGGCAACCTCCTTTAGGAAATCACTTTTTTAAAAAAAATTTTTTTTAAGATTTTATTTATTTATTAGTTAGAGAGAGAGAGAGAGAGAGAGCGAGCACAGGCAGACAGAGAGGCAGGCAGAGGCAGAGGGAGAAGCAGGCTCCCTGCCGAACAAGGAGCCCATTGTGGGACTCCATCCCAGGACGCTGGAATCATGACCTGAGCCGAAGGCAGCCGCTTAACCAACTGAGCCACCCAGGCATCCCAGGAAATCACTTTTGATCTCTTCCTCCTCCCAGTTCCTATAGCTTTTTTGTACTTCTCTTATTACATTTACAACCTACATTATAAGTATTTGTATAGTATCCTCAAGGAATTTCATAATTCAGAGTTCATCTGTCCTGTCTTATCTCATTTAAGGAAGGAATAGAGCAAAATAATATTTAAAAAATATATATATATAACCACTTATAATATATTGGGAAGGAACAATTAACAAAGATATATAAATAGCAAATGTTTTTCTTTTTGATAAAGGTAATACAATGCCAAGCAAGACTCAGTAATGGCCTAGTTATGCTTTTGGTAATGGTGGAGTGGCTTATAACTGACTAACCCTCCTGAAGATAACACAGCAGCTAGAAGAAAGTTGATCTTGCAAAAAGGGAACTGAGGTTTGCGTGTGTGTGACTTCTGGCCTGGAAGTACTTCTCAGTCCATGAGATGCAGAAGGAAGTCACAGTCTTACTGGCTAGACAAGTCAGAGAATGGGCTATAAGCTCTATAAAGACTGAAAATGAGGGGGAAATCCCAGAAAAAAATGGAAGTTGCAAGACAGGGACCCAAAATTTACAAAGAAATGCCATACAAATCCTTGGTGGACCCCTAAGCTACACCTAAATGGAAGAGATTCCCCCTAAGCTACACTTAAATGGAAGATATTCTAAGGAGCCCAGCAAAGATGCACCAGTTAACAATTTGAAAAAAAGCTGAGCAGAGATTTCAGCTGCTACTCACCAAGGAGAGAGTTTGGAATTTGAGTCTAACAAATTAATTGCCATTTGAACAGTCATCAACACATTAGAGAGCAAGGTGCAGAATTCAGAGTCTCCATAACACATCATTTATAATGTTCATAACAATAAAAAATTCACTCTGTGTACAAAGAAATGGCAAAATGTTTACACAGGAGAAACAGTTGTCAATTGTAACAGATCTTAGAGGTGATGTTTTATGGTAAAGATAGTGGTGATGGTTTCACAGGTGTACATGTAATCTTCAAATTCACCAAATTGTATACATTAAATATGCACAGCTTTTTGTGTGTCAATCATACTTTAATAAAGTAGTTTAAGAAAAAGAAACAGGATGTCAAGATGATTCAGAGGGCAGAATTAGCAGATAAAGACTTTAAAGCTGTTATTATACATACTTTAAGGACAGTAAAGGAAATATGATCATAAGGAATTAACAGATGGAAATTCTTGGTAGAGAAATGGAAACTACAGAAAAAGAACCAAATGGAAATTCTAGAACTGAAGAGTGGAATATGCGAAATGAAAACTTGTTGGGTAGACTTGACAGCAGATTGGAGTGGGCAGAAGGAAAGGGGGTGAACTTGAAGAAGAAAAATCAACAGATATTATCTAATCTGAAGAACAGAAAGAAAAAAAAATTTTTTTTAAAGAATAGATCTTGGGCATGTGGTTAAGCAGCTGCCTTTGGCTCGGGTCATGATCCTGGAGTCCTGGGATCGAGTCCCACATCGGGCTCCTGGCTCAGTAGGGAGTCTGCTTCTCCCTCTGACCTCTCTCTCTCACGCTCTCTCTCTCAAATAAATAAATAAAATCTTAAGAAAAAAGAAAGAATAGATCTTCAGTACCCCATGGGACAGTATCATGTTGTAAAAGAAAGAGAGGAGAGAGAGAAACGTGGAAGAAAATATTTAATGAAATAATGGCCAAATGTCTCCAAGTTTTCTGGAAAACATAAATTTACAGATGATCCTAGAAGCTCAATGAACCTCAAGGAGGATAAATACAGAGAAAACGACACATGGACTCAACATAATCAACCCCCTGGAAGCTAAAGACAAAGAAAAACTTGAAAGCAGTCGGGGGTGGGGGGGGAGGCAGGGGGTGCGGATGGCGGGGGTGGGAAAGATCCATTATATAGAGAGAATCAATGATCCAAATGATGGCTGTCTTATTAGAAACAATGGAACTTTAAAGCATTGAAT
>ML102566.1:27972-161995 GCA_003697995.1 Taxidea taxus jeffersonii
AAAAAAAGAAGCCCTGACAACCCACAATTCTATGTAAAAGCAATATAAAGACTTCTTTGGCGGGGGTGGGGGGGGTGCAAAAGAAAACAATGAGTCACCAGTAGGCATGTGTTACTTTGCCTTAAGCAGGCAAGAAATGCTTAAAGGAAGTTTTTTAGGAGGACAGAAAATGACACAAGATGGAAACTTAGATGTCTGCTGTAAATATAAAATACTATGTGTTTTTCTTCTCTTAATTTCTCTGAAAGACAACTGGCTATTTAAGGCAAAAATTTATAACATGCTGTGCAGTTTACAATATATTTAAATCACATGACAATACCACAAAAGATTGGGACAATAGCACAAATGAAATTCTATAGTTGCAAGTTCCTTTTTTCCCCCTGAGATTTAATTTATTTATTTGACAGGGAGAAAGAGAGGGAGTGCACAAGCAATGAGGGGAGGGGCAGAGGGAGAAGCAGACTCCCATGCTAAGCAGGGAGCCTGATGCGGGGCTAGATCCTGGGACTTCAGAATCATGACCTGAGCCGAAGGCAGACGTTTAACCAACTGATCCACCCAGACGCCCCACCCCCCTAGTTGCAAGTTCCTTACGTTGTACGTGAACTGGTGCAATATTAACTCTGAGGAAACTCTAATAAGTTGAGGATGCATATTGTAAATCCTAGAGCAACCACTAAAAATAACACAAAGAGGTGTAGTTCAAAAGTCAATAAAACAGACTATTAAAAATATTTTTAAATCATATAACCCTAAGTCAGGCAGACAACAAAGGAACAAAAAAGAGATGGTAGAAGTAGAAAACAAGTAGAAAAATAATTGTTCTACATCAAACCATGTCAATAATTGTATTAATGAAAATGGACTAAACACTCTAATTAAAAAGTGTAGATTATCATACTGGATTTTAACGACAAGATAAAACTATATGCTATATGGGACGCCTGGGTGGCTCAGTTGGTTAAGCGGCTGCCTTCGGCTCAGGTCATGATCCCCGCGTCCTGGGATCGAGTCCCACATCGGGCTCCTTGCTCGGCAGGGAGCCTGCTTCTCCCTCTGCCTCTGCCTGCCACTCTGTCTGCCTGTGCTCGCTCCTGTGCTATCTGACAAATAAATAAATAAAATCTTTAAAAAAAAACAGAACTATATGCTATCAATAAGAAGTGAAATTTAATTTAATTTAATTTTTAGCGAGACAGAGCACACATGCAGAATGGGAAGGGACAGAGGGAGAGGGAGACAGAGAATCTTAAGCAAGCTCCATGCCCAGAGCAGAGCCCAACATGGGGCTCAGTCTCCTGACCCTGAGATCATGACCTGAGCCAAAATCAAGAGCTGGATGCTTAACCAATTGAGCCACCCAGGTGCCCCAAGGTGAATTTTAATTTAAGTGATAACAACAAGAGGTTGATATACTACATAAACAGAAAGCAAAAGGAAGAGGGAGTGGCTATATTAATATCAGACAAAGTAGGAAAATATGTAGTATTGTCCTAACACTTTTCCAGTGAAAATAGTTAAAATGCGACACTTAAGCAAAACTTCCCAAAGTGCCTTTCTCTGAATATGAGCTATTCTGTGAAAAAGGGTCAGAAGAGGTTTGGGCAACACTGCTCACTGCATGGACACCCTCCTCCTGAAGATTCATGGTGCACTCCAGCCAGGCTGTGACTCCAGGTGGCTTAACGGTGTAAAGGTCAGCCTGACTCGCTTCAACCTTACGTCTTCTGTTTTTATGGGGCCACAAAATTCTCCTTTCATGGAACACCTATTCACATTCCAAGGAACCAGTATTCTTTGGAGTACATTTTGGAAAAAAACTGACCAGAGGGTTAGTATATAGCTAACAACTGTAATCACTGTGCTTCATTACTGTGAGACCATTCTGCAAAGTAAAAAGATAAGGGATAACTTGGTTTTACATAAAACGTTTCTTCAGAGGAGCTTGAAACACACTGGATTCAGGGCTTTTTCGATGGATTCAAATAGAAGTCTAATTACTTCTTATTGCTATTTTTCCTCTGTAAATTTAATAGCATTGCTCTGTGGCATTCCAGTAGAAATTTAAACCTTCTGGAAAAACGATTACAAGAGAACAATAAAGCACTGGGATTTCATCTACACATCTGTTACGTCTCATACAAGAAAAAAGAATGACTTGAGTTGCTCACCCTTGTGACTTTTGCATATTGGTGAATATTATATCACACCACCACTCAAACATTGTCATAAGATACGAAAAGACTGCAACCGGAGGACCTCTGGGTTCTCTGCCGTTCTTCTGTAAACTTAGGGCTGTGTATTTCAAACTGATACTTACATTGAATCGGTGGCCTCAGCCGTCACCGGGGGCCCGTGAGAGGAAGTGAGTTTAAATGGTGGCCCTTTCAGTGAAAACCAAAGAAAGACTTCGTGGATGGGTTTATCACGTCTTATAGTTATTTTTGCACATCGCCTTGGTCTAGAATACTGTGCCAGTCTCTAGGCATTGTTGTTTAAATACCGGCAAGGGTCACAAGTGAGAGGGAGTTTGGTCCTCATTTACCTCATACCAGCAGCTGGGTTGGCATGCAGCTGCAGAACTCCTGGGGGCTCTCTTTATTTAATTTGGCATCCCTTCCTGAGCAGTATTGAGACTTTCACTTCAACGACTCCACTGGGCTTTGCCATAATTTCTATGCTGTGTCAGTAAACTCTGCCAGAGAGACGGCCAGACAAACCTAAGAGCCTGCTAGGAGTGCGTCTGATTCAAGTATTTTGGCTCCAGTCAGGGATGGCATTAACCCCATATACAAATCCAGCCCGTTTAAAAAATTCATTATTCATTAGTAGAGAAACTGATTTGTAGGGAATAGCATTTAGTCATCTTAGTAGTGTGTGTGTGTGTGTGTAAGACCCTGTCCTTTTCATCATTTCTTTTGGGATAATTTTCCTAGACTCTGAAACAGCCTGTGAAAAGTAAAGATAGGCCCAAATTCTGAGTAAGCCACATATTAATTAAAAAGCTTGGTCATTAATCTTAGCCTCTATGCCCTGGGTTTCTTATCTGTAAAATGGAAGTGGTGATCTCTCTGACACACTCTAAGTATTAAAAGTTGTAACACAGGGCACCTGGGTGGCTCAGTGGATTAAGCCACTGCCTTCGGCTCAGGTCATGATCTCGGGGTCCTGGGATCAAGCCTTGCATCGGGCTCTCTGCTCAGCGGGGAGCCTGCTTCCCCCTCTCTCTCTGCCTCCTTGTGATCTCTCTCTCTCTGTCAAATAAATAAATTTTTTTAAAAAAGTGGTAACACATAAAAGTCACTAGGACAAGGTCAGGTATACAATAAGCACTCTTTGTCAAATAAATAAATAAAATCTTTTAAAAAGTGGTAACACATAAAAGTCACTAGGACAAGGTCAGGTATACAATAAGCACTCAATAGATGCTTTGTGAAATGTATAACTGCAAAGAGAAAACATCAGTACCTTCTGTGAATTTTGTTTCCACAATCAGAAGAGAAAACAGTTTCACCTGATCTGCTTTTCTGTTTTTCACATCTTGGTGGTGGTCAGAAGAGGGAAAGGAAGGGAACCAAAGGAAATTGATTTTGCTCAGAATCAGAATGGTAGGTTGTCAGAACTGGGAGAAATCTTAGGGACAGTGTGATCCAATGCCCTAAATTTACCAATGAACAAACTAAGGTCCAAAGAATATAAGTGATATTCCCCCAGATCACAAAGAAATTAGTGACTAATCCAGGACTGGGGTCCAATAAAAACATGGATTTTTCTTATAATTTGGACTGTTAATATTGTGTGAAGCTATGGTGTTTAAAACATCTTCCTTTGGCTAACTTGAAAACTAGTTATCCTTTTACAGCTTTCTTATTTCTTTTTTAACATTTCCTTTAATCCATCAGTAGTTTTCTTTGGTTTAGGATGTGGGTTAGGATTTGACTGAATGCTCTCTTCTCAAATCTTATTCCAGTGACTTGGCACCACACATCTCATCAGCTCTCCCTTCCCCCCGACCTATAGTGTCACCTTCCTTACATTCAAAATTATTTCTTACACTAAGGTCAATAGCTGTGCTCATTCTTTTTTAATCCCATTGATCTGTCAATTTCTCTACCCATAGGATACTATTATAATTATGTTAATGTTATCATATGTTTTAGAAAGTTGTCTGAAAAATTTACCTTCATTAATCTTCTTTAGAAAAAAAAAAAAAACCCTGAAGCTTTTGCCCATTTATATCTCAAGATGATGAACACTGGCAAGTTAAAGAGAATTAATATTCCACATAGACCAAATAAAACCCATAAGAATCTTGATTGAAATTACATTAGATATAAACATTAATTTGGAAACAACTGGCATTCTTATTATAATCATTTTTCCTTTTCAGGAATATGATACATCTTTTTATTTATTCAACTGTTCTTTGATGTGGCTCAGTAAATTCAAGGTATAGTGTGTCAAGCTTTAAAAGCATGCAATGATGTAGGGAAGGGAAAATAAATTCTCCTTGAAGAGATCTAGGGAGATATTTTTTATGGACAAAAAAGAGGAGTGCTCTACAAATGTAGCCAAATGAGGTACATGGTATTTCATTATTTAAATTAACTTGACACAGCCTAACTCAATTATACAGGTCTTTACCAAGTTGTTATTCAAAGTCATTAACCACATTTGCAACAAGCAACAATACATTTATATTGGGTTCTTATCAGACATGGCACCATGTTTGCTGTTGGTGATATGTTCCCTGTCCTCAAAGGAGTTTACAGTTTAATTGAAGTAAGTTTCCATCTTTAAAAGTACAAGGTCTGAGAGTAGATTTTTTTTAAAGATTTTATTTATTTGAGAGAGACAGTACGATTGAGGTGGGGGCGAGGAGGGACAAAAGAAGAGGTAGAAGCAGACTCCCTGACGAATGGGGAGCCTGACTCCAGGCACTATCCCAGGACCCCAGGATCATGACCTGAGCCGAAGGCAGACACTCAACCAACTGAGCCACTCAGGCACCCCAAGAGTAGATCTTAAATGTTCTCACAACACATACAGAGAAGAGGTAATTATGTGAGGTGATGGATGATACCATTTCAGAGTATAGTATATACATGTATCAAACCATCACACTGGACCCCTTAAACTTACACAGTATTATGTGTCAGTTCTATCTTAATAAGCCGGGGAGGGGGGGAGGCCAGGAGAGTACTAGCTCCTCTTCTTGTTCTAATCCCTGAGTTAATATAGCCTCTTACTAAGTAGTTTGATCTTTTACTTCTATTCCCAGACTAAGGCAGAGAAATTTCTCCAGCAAATCCCTTCATCATCAAGAGAGCAGTTTTGCCTGGGTCCCAGATCTACTCCTCAGGTGTAGGTCAAACTCATCATCTTCAATGCTACCTGGGGGTACCATAGACAAGACTGGCTGAGTTTGAATTATGACCCCTGGACTTGTAGCTATGCGACTTTGGGCAAGTTATTCAGCCACTTTGCCTCTGTTTCCCCAAATATAAAATGGAAGTGGTAATCGTTTTTAACTCATAGGGTTACTGTGAAGATTGCATGAGCTAATCTACGTATATTGTATTTCCGTCATGCCCAGCATGGAGAAGCCCTCAGAAATGCTGGCTATTACTTAAAATGCAGTGTCCTGGGCAGGTAATACATTTCAGCTTAAGATGCAGCCCAGAGCTAAAGCACAGCGAGGTGTCCTGAAGTGTTCAAGATTAGAAAATGGGAACTAGTGGGGGAATGATCTTCCCTTCTGTGGCAGTTTAGGTCCTACACTTGAAGCTGTGGGTAAATGGAATAATAAGCCCATGACTGTGGGAAAACGGCAGCATCTTCCCTTGGTATTTCAATGTTTTAGATAAGATGATAATTCCACAATCAGAGGGTTACAGTTTTAAAAATTCTTGGCAGAAAGAATCCTCTTCCCCCCTAAATTGTGTGTGTGTGGCGGCGGGGGGGGGGAGATATTAAATGAATCTAATATTAAGTATCTAGTCTTTAAGTGGGTCAAGAAGAGGAGGTTGGGATAGTGTTTTCTTGATGGTCAGCTACCTCTCTTGCATCAATGCCTGTTTTCACTTTACAATGTCTCCTGATAACGTTCTACGAGGATCAGCCCCTTTTGGGGGCTTAGAAATGGAAAACAGTATTTTGAAACTCAGAAGAGAATTTTCTTTAGAACACATTAAACAAAGTGGTTAGGTCACATGAGATATTAGTACAACTGAACCTAACCACTGGCCACATCTGGGCCTCTCTCACCAGCCTGGCATGCGGAAAAGAGAATTCCTTTGCTCTAAGTGGCCCCAGTGGCTTGAGAAAGTATCCAGGGCGGAGTAGCACACCTGGGCTCTCCCCGGGAGATAGGGAAGCAGGTATCTCACCCAGAAATCCCCAAGGATCCCTTGCATTATTGGTTCCTTCCCACCTCTCTTGTCTTTCTCTTTCTGCTCCTGATGCCTCTCGTGCCTCCGATTTCTTCCAGCCAGGGTCCCTCTCCTGCTCTGGGTATTACAGTGATTCAGATAGGAAGAAAGAGTAGTGGCAATAAGGTGTGTCCCCCCACTCCTATCCCCAACTCTGAGCCTTAGGCTAACAAGATGAGTCATGATCCGTGCGGTCAGCTCTGTGCCTAAATTGCTTTCAAAGACTCAGGCCCCCGATAGAAAGGTTATGTAACTAGTGTTACCAAACTGGGTGCCAACTGGAGGTATAATTCCCTTTTATAGTAGGAAATTAGTAAAAAGGAAGGCAGTGGTTAAGAACATAGGCTGTAATACCAGGTAGACCTGGATTTGAATCTGAGCGGTCCCACTCACTAATCGCATGACTGAAGCAAGAAACATAATTTCTCTATGCCTCAGTTTACCAGTAAGATGGGAGTCCTATCACTCACTCCACTGGCTGATGTGGGCATGGATATAAACAGCTCAGGGCAGTGCCACATAATTCACAGAGTCAAGTTCAAGCAGATCGCAGCTATTTATTATAAAAACTTGAATTTCTCAGTGTCCATAAAACACTCCATGGGGAGGTATTCATATCCCTTTGGCAGGAGTAGCTTCACAGATGGATGCATCAGACTATGAATGTGTGGTTCTGCTCACCGTGAGGATCGTCCAACTAATTATCCTCAGTCAGTTTCCGTGTTCACTGAGCTGCCTTCTAACGGGGCCTTCCGTGTCGCTTTTTGAGGAGGAAACAATGCGCTCACCAGATCAGGCTGACTTGAACATTCAGGCTTGTCCGCCCATTACAGCTCTCCTTAGAATAAGTACGATGCCATTCCAGTTTATATGTCGGTCTCTTATGAGTTCAGCTGCATCCAAGAGGTGGATCCAGGACTGACAGAAAGAGATCTCTAAACTGTGAAGTTGAGGGTCATACCCTGGGTTGCAACAAATCAGTAGCACTCCTGGGCTCTCTAAGCTGCAAACTGCCGACCTGCGACGTAGGTATAGACTGGAGGTCACCTGCTAGCCCCAGCAGACTTACTTTTGTGACTCCTGTTCTAAGGATAAGAGCACTTTGGACATGTTCTTAAGGTTTTTACTTCTTGCAAAAGAGCAAAAAAAAGGAAGACAAAAGCCTAGCCCCTGAATACCACTTTCCCTTTTTTTTTTCCTGGTTAGCATAAAGAAGTCGGGAAACACACCCATATTTTAGAAAGCACTTGGATGAAGATAGTCCCCTGGGCTCTTTCTTTGCATAAGCAGTTGGGACCACAGTGAGTTAGGAAGTGGGTGAGATTGGGGGTGCCCCACACTGTCCAGTGCTGAGGCTGATAACTAGCAATAAGGAAGGGAGAGTGTGGAGAGAGGGTCCAGGGTGGAGTTGGGGGGAAGGCAGACAGCATTTGCAAGGAGGCATTCACCCCTGTGCTCTACCTGGCTCTCTTGTCTCCACCAATCTTGCCCTAGATCCTGCTTTGAACTAACACTGCAGGGAGAGGTGAGATGTGGGGATTAAGGATGGGGTTCCAGTAGAGTCCTCGGGAGCAGTGGGGCACTATTCAGCATCTGGACAGAAAGCCCAACCATCCAGCTAGACTGGCAGCTCTGGGTGGCCATTCGTATGACAGGGACAGAGTTGCATGGAAACGGTCAGGGAGAAGGCTTCCTGCAGAAGTCTAAATAGGCCGTTTCAGGAACATTGAACAAGTTCAAGAGATACTGCTAGATAATGCTATTCAAGAAATCTTTATTGCCACAGAGAGAGGAAATAGTTTAATAACCAATGAGGACATCAAGGGAAAGGGATCGTTCTGGAGAATTCTAAAGCTGCCCTTGGTGAGAGCATCTGGAGAAGAGATCTAATTTCAGAAACTACCTCCAGCCCTCTTTTTAGGATCTAGGCTGAGATCACACAATTAGATTTCAGTAGCCCATTCAAGGCCAACCATCAGTTGGCCTTACCCATCCAGCCACATCTTTTGCTCTTTTCCCTTTATAAAAACTCAAGATGGCTAGGCAAAGCTCCAAGCCACCTTCTGTTACTCCTTCTTCTCCACCTCTATCTTTGCTTGTATAGCTTGTATAGCTTCTGGTGCTTCCAGAAGAGCTTCCCTCTTCTCTCAGCTACACCCGCCAGCTCCTCCAAGGCTTATCTTGTCTCATGCTCCCTACCTCTGCCCCGGGGACAGTTGCACTCATCATTACTCTGTGCCAGAGGCTGGCAGTTCCCCAAGGCACCAATGCAACATTAATCTGGGAGTCCCGGAATCAGAGCTGTGGCCCTGACGATGCCTGTGACCAAACCAATTTGTCTTCTCAGGATATAGATGGGACATCTCAGTCCTTAGAGACTGATTGATGTTCCCATGACCACGAGGCTGTGACAGCGGCGGCAGGGCCCCATTCGTACCCACATCCTCCGAGTCTCCTCTCGGGCTATGATTCTTTCCACTAAAGAGCTCACGGCTACTTCCAGACCTCATCGTTGCCAACCATAAACAGATTTAGCCAGGCTATCATTGCAGATAGAGATGGAAATCAAAGACTATATAAATTGGATGTTTTGGTGGCATATTGTCCCAACGTTACAGCCCAATGAGAAGGATCTCCTCCAAATAAATATCTTCTGGGCTTATATAACATATTTTGATTCCGAGCAGATGCTTTTAAAGAAAGTATAGGGTGGGGACGCCTGGGTGGCTCAGTGGGTTAAGCCGCTGCCTTCGGCTCGGGTCATGATCCCAGAGTCCTGGTTTCGAGTCCTGCATCGGGCTCTCTGCTCGGCAGGGAGCCTGGTTCTCCCCTCCCCTCTCTGTCTGCCTCTCTGCCTGCTTGTGTGATCTCTGTCTGTCAAATAAATAAATAAAATCTTAAAAAAAAAAAAAAGAAAGTATAGGGTGAATTACTCTAGTCTGTGGGCATTTACTTCTGTTCTACCAATGAGGTTTTAAAAGGCTAGGAATGTATACATGAATTCAAGTACAGTTTAAGGTACAATGGGTTAGAATATTGGAGAACATAGCAATTGTATTTATTCATCTCAAGTACCTCTCAGTGGATAATTAACCTGGGCCATGATAAAAACAATTCTATTAGGCCCATTTCTCTTGTGGCTAATGTTACTCTGCCACTTGCTACAGTATTTTTCCTTTGCTTCGTTCTAAATAGAATGCTACTATAATCATGCAAGTATTACCTCTCATGTAGCAGTTCCATTTTCCTCCCTGTGATGGAAAAGCCACCATGGTTAGAGGAAAGCAGGAGGTTTATATTTTCACTCATGAAGATGCAATTCTTATGAAAATCTGCAGTGGCGGTTTAAATATATCCATGGTAGGTTTCCTGTACCATCCACTAAGAGAAGTGAGTTTTTTATCCATAAAGAATACAGAGTTTTTAGGATACTTCTCTGTGCTGATACACACTTTGCCCCACACTGGATATTTGTGGGAAAGTGAAGGAAATCTTACAGGGAGTTCTAATTTGTGGGGTGGGCCATGGACCCCTTTGGGAGTCTGGAAACACCTACTCTTAGAATAATGTTTTCATAATGCACAAAATGGTATACATTGGCAACCGAGTATACTGAAATACAGTTCTAGCCATGGACCCCTGATGCCCTAACACTATCATAGAACTGACTCAGGCTCCACCATCTACAGAGTTTTTGGCTCCTCAAAGTGCAATTATGAGGTTAGAAACATAGCCTCCTAGTTACCAAAACTCAAGCCCAAAACCCAAATCACAAAGTGCAAAGGCATCGGATCACATCAGGGAGCAAGGCTAGTTGGTTAGCAGGTGGCTGCTGACCTGGGATGATGATTCCAGGGCAGTGAAAGTCTCTCTTCTTACATCCCCAAATCCCCCTTCTCCCTGTCCACTCATGCTTGAAATCCCTTAATAGAGTCTAATTCCTTTGGTTTAATTAAATAGAGGATTTCCTCTTGTTAAAAACAAAAACCCACGGGAGAAGTAATACTCCATGCCAAAAGATTTTCAAATTTATTTTCAGGAGTAGAAGCTATTTTTTTCAAATGCAACCTTGAATAGAATGCTGATATGTAAATAAATGCAAGTTTTATAAGACTTTATGTAATTATGTAAGTGTAATTCTACATGTTGAATTATATACACAAATAAGCATATATATTACATGTAAATCAACACTGGAAACAACGAGGTTGTCTTAATGAAGGTAAACTATGAAATCAAGAGTTATAGATAATAACCACCATCTTGCATCCATCTCAGCACACGATTTATTTCTGTATTTTTTTTCTTACATGCACAAGATGGAGAGCATTCTGATGTCAGTGGGTAAGGAATTTCAAAGAGCTAACAATTTGTTATGGTGTTTATAATCTCCGGAGTTCCCTCAATAAAAAGGGTCCGGGAGCTTTAAAGGATAGTAGGAATTTTTTGTTTCAAAATGGAATCGCTAACAGTATCTAAAAACTGCTCGTATTCCTTAGTAATTAAGGATTATTTGGTCAGTACTTAATTTAGGGAGATTTTCGCAGTAGATTTCATAAATACTTTGAATCCTAACTCCCCTTACCTACTTCATAACCTTAGGCGAATAGTGTAATCTTAGTTTCAGTTTTCTCATGTGTAAAACGGTTATAAAAACAGCATCTATTTTATAAGGGTTAGATATGAGAGTATACATAAAGCACTTAGCACAGCGTCTGGCACAGTTTGGCAAGGGCTCTTCTTCTTAGAGGGATCGAATGACTGGAAGTATTTTTCCAATGTGTCCTGTAACACTGTAAGATGTTCCATCATGCCCCCATTGAAATGTCTTCTCCGGAATCTCGGCACCCTTCTCTTTCAGATAGTCACTCAACTGCAAGGCAATCTAATTTCATTTTGCGTTTTGAGTCCAAATTTTAAGAGGATGCTTTACTGCCGATGTTTCAGGGACGGCTGTAAGCAAAGTCACACAGCGGCCTCGCATTGCCAGATGAGGATCGGACAGCCCATCTCCAACCTGGTGAGAACCAACCCAAACCTAAAGTGAGCAGTGAGATGATCTATAATGCTGTATTCTCACCATGCAACATGTATTATTGTAATTGTACCATTGACTCTTATGCTACCCAGTGGGAGCCCCAGAGAACCCACACAGCCCTGCGAGCACGGTGGCCCACATGTGTTGTAGCGCAGACACCCGCAGAATGTTAGTAAGGGTGAGGAGCTGCTTTAAGACTTGACGCGTCCTGGGTGGCTCAGTTGGTTGAGTGGCTGCCTTCGGCTCGGTTCATGATCCCAGCGTCCTAGGATCGAGTCCCGCATCGGGCTCCTTGCTCAGCAGGGAGCCTGCTTCTCACTCTGCCTCTGCCTGCCTCTCTGTCTGCCTGTGCTTGCTCTCTCTGACAAATAAATAAATAAAATCTTAAAAAAAAAAAAAGACTTGACGCGTATCCGCTGACTTAAACTTTGCTTATTTGTGTGATTATTATGGGAGTGTATATGAGCAGATCTGAATTTCAAAATATGACTAGTACAAAGATACACCCTATCTAATAGAAAAACACCTTTCTAGGGAATTCAAATGTGCTCGTGTGTGTCACCCACGCATGCACAGAATTAACCTGACCGCACAAAATAACCCATTGGTGGTATCTAGTATGTATGAAATTGGATATCGAACGTAAATATGTGTGTGTTTTCAAATATTTATCAAAAAATTAAATATGAACTAAATGCCTGTGGTCTCCCTGAAACTCACCAGAGTTCTCCATAACAGTTTGGAAAACAAGAGCTCTAAGCCTTATTCCTCATTTATACTGGAGTGTGAAAGGAGCCAAATCAGATCCTTCCCCAGGAGCACAGGTGTGAAAAAGGCGGAGGAAGTATGAGATTTCTAATATTAACTCATTTTCCCAAGGCCAGGAGCCTTATTAGGTACCTATGGTGTGCCAGCAATGTTATGTTATCTGTGATTCCCAGAACCCCCCTGCCTAACGGGCACCACTATCCTGACTCTGCAGAAGAGGAAACCGAGGACTTGAGATTGCGTTTATGCAACCTGGGGTTGCATAACTGGAAGATGGCAGATAGGACCCAAACTGACTCACTCAACTCCACATGCTTCCCACCTTACCAGACTGCCACCAGCCCAGCTTCCCCATTTTATAACCCCAGAAGATGGGAATGAAAGAGGTAGAGTCACCTGCTCTCGGAAACAACTAGTTGGTGGCAAGACTGTGGCAGGAATCCAGGAGCGAGGATGTTTCACTAGGAAAACTCACTCGGATGGCCTTAGTGGGAGGATGCCCTATGCAACCAGGGTGACCGGCCAGCCACATTGTTTCTTCACTTTTGGACTCAGCATCAGGTCACTTAGTTTCAATCGGAGACTGTATGCAGGAGGAGACAGACCAGTCCTCTTCTGTGTACCTATTATGTGCAAAGCACTGCTTGGGGCAAGGGAAGTTCTGAAAAACAGGCAAGTGGAACAGGCAGCAAGGTCCCTGCCCTCATATTAGTGTGGAAAAGAAGGCATCATCATAGGAAATACTAAACAGAACCCTTGGAAGGTATTTCAGCAATATTTTGGCTCTCTCCCTCAACCCCTGCAGTAACGTAAGTTTTAAATGACTATATAAAACATGGCACAGTACAATCGGGAAAATTGCCACTGGTCACAACTAATATTTTCAGAGCCCTTATTTGTACCAGGACCTTTGCTAAGTGCCTTGAATTCTCTCCTTAAATCCCAATACAGTCTTATGAGATACTCTTATTATGGACATTTTACACATGAAACAATGTAGACTGTTTCTGGGGGGTCCCTCATCTGGCAAGAGTCACATCGGGCAGTCTAGGCTGACCCAGAATCCCTACGCTGAGAGCTAGCGGGTGCTGGGACTTCAGCATAGGGTTGGTGGGTCTGGGAAGGCATGCAGCATCCCAACACAGAAACTCAGGCAACACACATTCTCAAGAAGTTCTGAAACTCCCTACCGCCGGATACCAGATGGGGGCATAGCCTCTAATAGACTCGTCCCGCTCCCAGAGTCCTACTGGGCTTTTGTGAGAGAGCCCGACAGCCAATGACAATCGTCTCATCACTTGCTCCAGCTTTTCCAGGACTCAAAACCCAGGCAGAACTGAAGTTCTAAAGAGCGGCCACCTAGAAAGGCGATACGCCATCCTGTCCACTGGCACAACCACTGCTGTATCAGTGGTAGACATCTGAGGAATCAGGAGGAGCACGAGAAGTCCTTGATTTCTGGAAAACTCTTCCCAAGCGACCCGACGAGAGAGCTCTCTTTAGTGACGGAAGTGTGGATGCTGTCTGTGCATGCCGTCACCGCGCTTGGGTAACAACTGTGGGTCATAAATATGGCATTTCTGAATGTCGTTAAAGCAATTTTCCTTTTTTTCCACTAATTCAATTTACCAAATGCTCCTGGGGAAAGGAAGGGGGGCCAAGATGCTGACTCCACTTTTCCTGGAAAACCCACATTTTCTTTTTAAGCTGCTCTCCAAGAAACTCCATCTGACTGTTGTCTGCTGGCTCCCTCACACTCTCCCTCTGTCCAAATTCTGACCCGGCAGGTGTGAGAGAGAGGAGATGCGGAACTTGAGTGAATCCCCACATCTGTTTTTGGAAAAAAGGAACAGAAGCAGCACAGAAGGAAGTAAAGGAGATAATTGCTGGCTTGAGCTACCATACATTTTACTTGTGGGCAGAGGGCCAGCTTGCAGCAGGCAGAATATGCAGGCCCGTCTTATTGGAATTCAGGGGTGGGCCTCCGCTCTTGTCCGGAGACAGCTGTAAACCAGCAGCCCATGGCATCGCAATCAGGCACTGAGTTTTGTCAAGGAATGCTGATACGTACAGAACCAGCTTTGTCTGCTTCAGCTGCACCCCTGCCTAGTGAAATGACAGCCAATCTCTGATTCCAGATGAGAAGAACGGGAGGAAAACTTAAAACAAATGGCGACCTTTCAAAAGATTAATTTGTTTACCAACAAAATGTTCCCTCTTTGTCATCCGAGATGGGGGTGACCTTCACTTTCCCATATCTAGGCTGAAAGGATGCTGACTATAGTCATCTGTTAACTCCATCTCAGCAATTATTCCCTTTTTTATTTTTAGTGACAAGAAGGGTTTATTAATTCACTCTGCTTCTTGTTATGGTTTATAAATGCAACAAGCTCATTCTGAATTACTGCAGTGTAACATCAATTTGTTTAAATCTAATTCTGCTCCCATCGCCAAATTACGTTGTGACTGTAATTGTGGCCATATGCATGGGGCTTAAAACACAATCATGTTTTGAAATCGTCCTTCTTTCTCCCCACCGCGCCCCCCCCCGACCCTCCCCCTTTCTTCCAGGGCTGCTTCTAATCATTTGACATGAACACAATTGCCTTACTTTTCATTACTTTATCATTCCAGAAATGAATGTACTTTCACCAGAGAGATGACTGTGTACACCCCAAGTGAAACAGTAAAGAATGAAACTATGATTTGTGAAGTGTGGTTGCTACCCAACTAAGTTAGTGAAAAACACCGCATAACGTATGACTCATAAAATCGAGAAATCATAATAGTATTAAATTCAACCTCATGAATAAATAAAAGATTCTAAGTTTACATTGCATTATATATTTATTTATTTGGAAAGTGGGACCAAAGGACTGGTATAATTCTACAGCAACTCCTAGGTTGCCAACAAGAAAAATGGTTTTATGATTCTTTTCTAGGTCATAACAGTTATAATCAGAGTTATTTGTGCAGCGATTCAAAGCAATGTTTTGTTTGGCTATTTTGTTATGCATTCATAATTGTTCTTTTAAAATTCATGCTAACAGATACATGTTTCAAGCCTCGTAAGGAACCCTTTTTATTTAAACGAAATGGATCAACGTCAAATTTTCTGTAGATCTTTGGATGTGTTGCATCAGAAAGTAACTGGAACTAGACAGCAGTGAGGAAGTGTGAAGCTGAGGTATCAGAGATTTCTTCTTGTGTCCCCGTACTTGTGAGGCTCTACTCTAATAAAACCTGTTAGAGAGTTGTTGTTGTTGTTGTATAATTTCTCAGACTTAAGATATTGGAAAGGATCATCAGTGAGTTTCACTTTTAGTACTTTTTTATAAATTGATTTTTACATATAGTTATAGAATATACAATTCTGAAGGCATATTATGGGTGTGTGTGTTTATGGGTGTGTGTGTCTGGGATATATGTACTTTCAACGTTGTAAAACTTCTACACGGACCCCTTATGATTAGGAAGAACATACCTCTTCATAAAATGGAGAAAATATCAGTTTCTAGGAACTAATCATGTAAATCAGCTACATATTCAAATTTGCTCTGTCAAAAATGTCAAAGATTATTTATAGGCTTTTGACAAGCTGTTCAAGTTTCATAAGAAGGAAGGAAACACATGGCCCTCGGCAGCCAAATCATAATCCCCTTTGAGTGTTTAGAGTAGTTCTAAAAAGCGATTAGCCTTGATGCTGCTTTTCTAATTAACTATACAACACAGCGCTAGACACATTGCTTCAGTTTGGGGGAAGTGATTTCAGAAACATTTTTATAAGTAGTAAATCACAACTGTATCTGTTTCTAAAATCTCTACATGATTGTTTAAAACCAATACCCAAATATTTCTCGAACGGGACTTTTGGCACAGTGATTCCGTTTTATAAATCCAAAATGAAAAATACTGACTTACAGTGACTACCATCGTATGTATATGATGAACTGATGGGGTCAACTCTTTTGATTGAAATGCTAATAGCTTGAGCAAAATGTATTTAATGTCCATACATTTTAAAGCGCTCTGGTGTAGATTTTCATGGAGTCAAGTTTAATGGGAAAAAGGATCTTTAATACAATAAATGGGTGTATATTATCTATGTATCATGCAAGGCCAAGTGCTTTTCTAAACCCTCTGTGTTCGAAGTACATGAGCATAATAACCAAAGCACTCATCCTCTTGGGAACTAGAAAAAAGAATATAACAAATGACTAAGGTTCTGCCCCAGATTTTGGATATAAATTCAAATTCCTATTTATGTCTGAATCTTCACTCCCATTCATTAAAGCCAAGCATAATCCTCTCTCAATCTAGAGGCGTGCCTTTTTAAGCTTTGATACTAGTCAGGAAAAGTTTGTAGAAAATGCAGCGGTTACCTCGGGCTACAAAGCCCCAGCACTCCACCAGCTAAGCCAATATTAATTCTAGACTGAAGTGGGAAACCAACGACAACAAAAGAGAAATCTGCTTCTGTCTGTGCAGCCAGAGAAATAATATTTTTATTTCAAGGGCTCTGGGCTCATGGGAGGCAGATAAAAACCCTTTCACATTATTCATAGTGACATTTTAAATAAAGTTTCAGCAGGAATAAAAATATCTAACTTTCTGGTTATTTCTTAGGCTATGGAAGTATTTATATGATAAAGTGCACTTAAGCCAAACCTGTTAGAATAATATAAAGCACATAGAAAGAAAGTAAAAAATATATTTCAGGGTTACACGAATGAAGTAGGCAGATAAAAATGTCTGTTGGAAATTTAGAAGACTAATCCAAGAGACTACTCTGGTTAGAAATAGTTTTGCAATTTAATTCTAAAATTCATCTTGTTTTTTTAGTTTTGATCTCCCCAAACCATACATTTAAGAGCTTTTGAGAGAAGCCGAAAGCTAAAAATGTACTAACAACGTACAGGTGTCACCTCAGTGGTTGTTTTCAGTATTAGAAATAATCGCAAGGCAAATAATTTCTCAATTAAAATGAAGCACTCCTGTTAAATCTCCTAAGAAAACCCCACAAAACAGTACAGTCCTTGCTTTCAGACCCTTAGCAGGCAACCACAGACACGGACTCTGAGATCACTTAATGCCAGTCTCCATTTGATCGTTCTTCCCTCCCATCATTTTGCTGACATAAAGAATGATTCCATGCTTGCTTCAGGTTTAGAATAATATTCTTAAATTTTGGGTACCGGATGATCATATGCACTGAAGCCGATTACTGTGCTGCTGTTTTCTTTTGCTTTTTCTAGCGGTAAGCCCACTCTCTAAGAAAGAAAATATTTAAAAATTCCCTCTTCATTCTTTTTGTTGTTGAATTACTTCATCCTTGTTAAATTATGATGCCAGGTTATTTAGGGACATCAGCTAAAACAGAAATTTAAACGAGCTACAAATAGATCTTTTAAAAAATAGGTTAACATGTTTTTAATCATTTGTAATTATAAACAGAATGAAAGCCACTCCGTTTCATCTCCCCCAAATCCTAAGGATCAAAATCTTTACTTAAAATCTACATTGTAGCTTATAAAATATATGGCTTTGATTCTTAAAAAAAAAAATTAAGAGCTCATTAAAACAAGTCATTACTTACACATGCTTTTCTCTGATTAATATACGGCAAACTGATCCCATAGTTCGCATTTACAGCAGTTCTGTGGTGGATGTTCTCGGGATCCTGCATGATTTTTACATTCAACCCTATCTTTCGCTGAAACAAAGAAACAATGAAACTTTCATGCTGAATGAACAAAAATGCTTACTAACATTTTATATCCTCAAAGGAGTGTGAAGTTCTTTGAAAATAATTATATAATATAATAATATAGTTCTTATGGCAAAAATTATACTTTTACATATATATATTTGGTTTTACTTAGGCTGCTAATTGGTCTCTTTTATTCATAGGAAAAGAACTTTGTGTAGATTTTCCTCCATGTATCCTATTGCTCATAAAAATATATCCTTGGACACCACTCATTTCCTCCAAAATAATACCAGAAGCCAACCAAGGTAGACAAAGGACCAGAATACCTGGTCTCGATTTATTTTTAGCTTTCCAGGTCAAGGATTTTGCCAATGAAATCTATACTACAAACACACAGGTAGAGGGCTCCCTTGGTCTGTTAATACGGCCATTTTCCTCGAGGGACATTTACAGGTGAATCTCACTTTGGACGTGGTGAATTCACCACAACGTGTTTATTTACTCCTTCACAGAGATTTTGCTGTCTCTAGGAAATATGTGTGCTGTCATTAGAAAAGAATGTAAAAGCCTGTCATTTGAACCACGTGCTTCTCGTTTTAAAGAATTCAAATTAGTTACTGCTGAGATACCTAACTGTAAACCACCAGAGAAGACAGCAAGAGTGGTGGTAGAAAAGGGGAGAGACCTAGCTGGGTGCCAGACTTGCCCTCCCCTGGACTGCCCGCATGTTGCCTTGGGTAAGTCACTTTCCTTCTTTGAAAGTAAGTTTCTTTACTTGCCAAACACAGCGATGAGAATTGAGGGTCTCTTGAAGAACTACTCACCTCACCCTCACCCTCCAAACTCCACCCCTCCCACCCCAACCCACCTCTCCCCCGGCTACACACACACACACACACACACACGCACACCCTCCGCGGCTTTGGCATTCTATGATTTCAGGCTAAAAGCTAAGTTGACACTTAAGGAATATGACATTACAACCATTTCTGAGGTCTTGTGACTTTTCATTTTGATATAATTCACATTCCATAAAATTCACACCTTTAAAAGGATGTAAGTCAGTGGTTTTTAGCATATTTGCAAAGTTGTGCAACCATCATCCCTAATTTCAGAACATTTTCACTAGGGTGTCTGGGTGGCTCAGTTGTTAAGCGTCTGCCTTCAGCTGAGGTCATGATCCCGGGGTCCTGGGATCGAGCCCTCTCCCACTCCCCCTGCTTGTGGTACCCTCTCTCGCTGTGTCTCTCTCTGTCAAATAAAATCTTTAAAAAGAACATTTTCATCACCCCCAAAGAAACCTCACACCCATTAACAATCACTCCCCGTTTGCTCGTCCTTCCAGCCCCTGGCAACTACTAGTCTACTTTCTATCTCTTAGATGTGCACATTCTGGGCATTTCATATAAATGGAATCCTAAAATACAAGGTAGTTGTGACTTTTTAGAAAGGACGTGTTGTGAGCAATTAATTTTTTTTTCCTTTCAATTGAGTGTCTTAGTTCTGGGAGTGATCTGGTGCAGCTGTTAAAATGGTCATAGACAGGGGCACCTGGGTGGCTCAGTGGGTTAAGCCTCTCCCTTCAGCCCAGGTCATGATCCCAGGGTCCTGGGATCGAGCCCCGAATCGGGCTCTCTGCTCGGCAGGGAGCCTGCTTCCCCTGTCTCTCTGCCTGGCTCTCTGCCTACTCATGATCTCTGTGTGTGTGTGTCAAATAAATAAATTTTTTTTAAAAATGGTCATAGACACTGGCAAGATTAGTTCATGATCCAGCTCTTTCTTTGATGATAAGCGCTCATAAACGGGGCTGTGCCTAAGGTCAAAGTGAAGGGGAAGCCTACAAAGATACCTACAGGATGTGTGCTATCCAGATAATTTATTTCCTAACACAGGCCCCAAGCCTCCCTTTTGTGCTTTTTTTTTTTAACAGCAGTTTTTAAGCCAAATCTCTAAATAACGGCACTCAGCTGTCCACTTTATTTAACCCTTGCAGGATAGGTTGCAAAGAAAGCATATCTGTTTCCTTCTCCTGGAGGAACGCGGGGTTGCAAAAGCAATGTTGTGTCTAATTATAAATGGCTTTCCTTCTGCGGGTAACCCATACTCACAGCACCACTCCCCACTCCTGCGCTTTTGCGTGGAAACTGAGTGCCTCTTTTATGGAAATTAATACCTGAACATAATTTTTTCCTTCTTAATTAAACTTTCAGGATAATTTCCACCCCACCAAGGATTAGGAAATTGCTAATATGTATTATATGGACAGGGTGTGGTTTCTGTAATTAGAGTGCTTTTTAAATGTGAACCCTGGATACAACGGATGGTAATAGCTTTATCTATCATGTCTAAGCTTTTTAAAACTTTTTAATTCTGGGATCATTGGCTCGGTGGACCATAGCAGTTTTCTTAGTTTTATTATGCTCCATCAACATCATATGGCTCTGGTACGGGTGTAGGGAGGAAATTATCAAGTACAGAATCATTGTTAAAAGTGGCATCAAAATCCAGTTCTCTGCTCATTGTTACATTTCTGTGGCACTGGGCATAGAACTTTATGGAACAGGAATCCAAATGTAAATAGAAATCCCAAAGGAATGACAGGCTGTAGTATCAACTATGTATTAGTTAGCTTCTAAAAGCAATGGGAGAGTTCCTTTAAAATGGTTGATGTTCTAGTATTTACTATTTTGGCACCAAAACATGTGTACACCAAAATAATAATAATACATGATTGAATTTCCCTTTTAAAAACATACAAAAGAGACTACCTTTGATTAATATTAATGTTATCAAACAGCTTTGGTGTAAATCACTACCAGCTACACTCCTACTCTTAATTTGTCTCACAGACAACCTATAGAACTATATAGGAAAATACTTAAAAGCCTAAGCTGCATTATCAGACCCAGTAATAAGATCTTTTCAAGAAAAATAGTTGTCAGTTTAAAAAAGAAAAATAAAATTAATCATTCCATTAAGCAGAAGAGCGAGCCCCAAAAGGTAATTTTTGCCAACAGCAAAATAAATATTAAAAATAATTTCAGAAATTTTTCTTGAATTGATCAAGAAAAGGCAGCCATTTATTTAATCTATCTTGAGTCACTAAACCATCCAAACTTGGAATTCTCTCCTTTTGATAGTAATTACAAGCGGATATATCAAATGTGACTCTCATTTAGACTTTGGCTTGTAAGAACAAAAGTTATTATCAGAGCCAATTACTGTTTTACCTACATGGCCGCACAGAAGCAGGGAGCTCAATTTTCATCTCATCAGTGATTCTGTGGTATTTATTTTATTACTATGCCCACAAAGCTATCTAAGAAGGAAATAGCTTATGCTATTAAAACGAGGGTTTAAACATAAGAGGCTAAGGTTTCTTTTCGAATAAGTTCTGAATTAAAAACACTAGGCAGCGTGTCATACCAGCTCCCCAGACATGGGCAGACCATAAAATGACCTACATCTGAGCAGTAGATCCCACACAGAGTAATCAAAATCGAAATGCTTCACAAACGAAGTTGAGACGGGCTATTTACTAAGTTACGGTATTATCAGCATAACATTATTCTCAACAGTGTTTGCCCCAAGTAATGTCTTCTAAAGTGTATATTGCTTAATATCCTATTCCCACTGGTTAAAGACCTCTGCTGTTTAATCTTAAAACCAGAAAAAAAAAAAAAGAAGAATCCAGTCACCTTGAATGCTCTGATTCTTTCAACCATTATTATAGTTAATGGAAAGAACAATAGGCTTCAAATTGTGGTTCAAGCCACGTGACCTAGATTTCTCATTTGCAAAGCTGGGTAATAATACCTACCTTCACAGGGTTGTTCGTGAGGGAAATGACTAACGTCCGGTAAGTATCTTGCAATGACAAAGCAGTACTCAGGAGCTTACTGGCCAAAACATAATGACCATAATGGATTGAAACACTTCAAATATATAAAAATCCGTGAGTTCTTAATGTTTTTCCCTCTCGAGAGAAAACTTGACAAAATTGATATATTAATTTGAAAGTAGATAAAGGAAAAGAATCAAGCATGTATCCTGCTTCGGTGCACCCAAGAGTCAGTAAGGGACAGTTCTTCGTAGAAGCCAATAAATGCAGAAGGAAGGGTGGAATTATAAAAACACTGCTTTGCAATCCCTAAAGAAACAATGTATTTAGGCAAACCTCAGTGGTCCTTAGTACCACCAGGGGAATTTTATAAAGGGTAGATTGAGCCAGTAATACTCAGACCCACTGATCAATTTTAACAGCTTTAGAGGAGAAAAAGAAATTGCCTCCTGATATCCGATAAGGGGAAGTACAGAGCACCACCTCTGACCTATTTCTTCCCAAAAGATGTTACCTGAATCTGGTCAAGCTTCCAGATAAAACCACCAGTTTACAAGAAATACTAGGGACAGAGGAAAACATAAAATGACACCATGAGATTGCGATCAGCCAAATTCAAACAGTGAAGAGAAACCTATCTGGCCAGTGACCTGGTTTCTTTAGCCAGTAAGTGGCATTTTTTTAAATGAGGGGGAAATGTCGTAGATAAAATGAGATGCAAATGCCCTTTGTGGACCTTGTCTACATCCTAATTCAAGCATTAGAACAACAACTTTAAGACAATTGGGGGAAACGGAACAGCGCCTGGGAATTCCATAGTATTAATGCATTGTTAAATGTGTTAGATGTGATAATAGTTTATTTTTTTGTAAGTCCTTATCTGAGGTGTTTATGGGTACAATGATATGATGTCTGGGATTTGCTTCAAAAGACTGCACCAAAAAATGTGGAGGGAAGAGACAAAAGAAGGATTGTAAAATTATGGTAACTCTTCAAGCCGGATGTTGGTTACATGGATTTCCTTCTATATTTTTGAGTCCATTCAAGAAACAATTTCTCTCGTAAAAATTTGAAAGTAGATAAAGCCCTCAACTAACCTAGCTACGGAGGAAAAGGACAGTCAGGCGAAATGATAAATAGTGAAATAATGAACGGTCAGTGCAGGTCCTTAAAGTCTTGAAGAATTCCTGCGAGAACATGCTGTGTGAGCTGGCAGACTAGGACACAGAGATCAGAGACAACTGTACTCGAAACAGATTGGAGAGATGATGTACTTACTGGTTATAACAAAGCCCAGGCCTTCGGCATATACCGCACCCCCAAGCCTACCAGAGCATTTTTCTAGACCTCTCTGATGGCACTCTGACTACACTCTGAACTTCCTCTAGCACAGAGATACATGTGTCTACCACCCAGCACACAGAACCATTAAAATTAAAATATTTGAGGAAATAGGTTACCAGTGATGAAGGGCATTTTTGTGTGTGTGTTCTCATTACTGTATGCCACAGTGACACAGTCATCAGAGGACAGCAGTAGTGTGTGCCAAAGGTGACATTCTGTCCAGTTTTTATGGCACATGGGCCAATTGCTAATTCTCTGGCTTCCCTCCCTTTGCTACAAACTACCCTCATGAGTTGGTGGCCGGGGAATGATGGGTCTTCTGTGTGCCCAGAAGTTAGTATTTCCTGGTAAGCCATGGAGCAAAGCATGAGAAATTTGGAATGCCACCTTTGAAATGTCATTGGCCCATGGGATACCATATAATAAAATTTGGGGAGTCTTCGCAATTATAATTAGTAACAAGTTTTTGGAGAAGGTGCCATGAGTCATAAATATGTAGCTAATTGAATCTTCCCATAGAAAAAGTATTCTTAGAAGATACAGTCCTAAGGGCCCATTTTTGATGCCTCTTTTTGATAGAAATAGCCCCAAATACCATGCTTAATCTTCTGTCCCATTAGCTATAGCTTTTGTACACTGTAAAGTATAAACCTCTTTAAAATGTATATGTAAACCAACTGAATACTAACCAGTTACAGTAAAACAGTATTGCATATGTTCAAGTATCCTAATGTATTATAAATAATTCTAATGTGGCTTCATAATTGCTACATTAGCATTGCTGCAACAAATCAGAAAGTGAAAAGGGTCACCTTAATCAGGTGCAGTGATTGAGAAGTTTTTCTGGGAAAGTTTGGAAGGACATAGCTGAGGATAATTCTGGGTATAGTTAGGGCCATCTGTGAACCAAATCAGGAGTTTATCCTGCTGTTTTGCTTTTTTTTTTTTTTTTTTTTTTTGGTCTTAAATTTCTCTGTGATAAACACAGGAAGGGAGCTCAAGTTTTTTTTATTTTTTAATAATGGTAAGAAAAGCCAGAACTTGATGTCAAATATACCTGCGTTTGAATCCCAGTTCTGCTGTCACTTTTTTAAATTAGAATCATCTCTCACCTTCTATTTCCTTATCTGTGAAACAGGGATGATAATTCCTTCCCCCCAGATGTTGTGAGGATGAGCTAGGATCTCATCAACATGGCCCACACAGGTTCCTAAATGGTCCCCCCACTGCTGCCCTTCCCCTTCCACCTCACAGCAGGAAAAGACCTCAGTGGCTTCCCACTTCACTCAGAGAGCGATCCAAAGTCCTCACAATGTTCTACAACATCTGGCCTCCTCCCACTTTTCCTACTTCCCTCCTCCTGCATAGTCTCCTCCAGAAAAATTGAATTTCTTACTGCCTACAACCCACTGACAAGTCCTTGAGACAGAAAGAGTGACCTTCCTCTAGGAACTTAGCTGCCTCAATGTTGACACTTTGCTAAGGGCAAAAGGCAATCTTAGCTTAACATTATCCTGACCTCCAGGATCCTGTAAACCTCCTTTAACATGTAAACATTCCTTTGGAAACTTCCTTTATCTCTACCCCGCAAGATCCATGTTAGCAATCATTTTCCAAGCATATGGCCCACTGATATACATCTAAAGGGTCATGACTAAGGTTTTACTAGACAGTAATAAAAGACCTTTTCCTAACAACAGCTAGCCCCTCAAGGTCCAGGAAACCTTGCTTCCAAAATTCCATTAAGACTTATGCTACCCCTAACCCCCTCCCAACTTGAAAATATATAATGGGCCACCCCTCACAATCCCAGCACAGCTCTTTCTGCCCACGGGTGCTGTCCCTAGCTTTAATAAAACCACCTCTTTGCACTGAAGACATCTCGATAATTGTCTCTTGACTGTTTGCTCCAAACCCCAACATTTCCGCATCATTTGTACTTCTCATATAGGGTCTTTTTACCTTTTGTGTTTCCTCTACCTGAAATGCTCTTCCTCCAGATAGCCAAAAACATACCCTCACGTCCATCAGATTTCTGCTCAAGGGTCACCATACAAGGGAGACCATCCAACACCCCTAGGTTCCTTCCCCGTTTCTCTCACCAACTAACACACTATATATTTACTTTGCAAATCATTTTTTGTTTTCCAAATGACCGCCTGACCCCATCTAGAATGTAAACTCCATGAGAGCAGAGATTTGGCTGATGCCTAAACTGTCTGGCACACAGTGAGTACATAACTAAGGTTGACAAGTGTTCATCAGCAAATAAGAATTAGCACTCGGGCACATATGGGGCACTGTTATAAACATTTACATATGTTAATTCATTTATCCTTACAGCAGCTCTCTAGGGTAGGGGCTATCCTTATGCCCATTTTGCAGATGAGGAACTGAGGCACAGGCAGAGGTTAAGTGACTTGCCAAGGAGCAGATAGTACGTGGTGGAGCCAGGCTGTGAACCCAGACTTCTAACCATGACATTGTCCTCTCTTTAGAGCCTACTTTGGGCTGGACACCAATTATAGAAATGAATTGAACTGAGTCTCCCTGCTTTGGATGATTAGAGCCTTAAGAAATAAAATAATTGAATGTAATGAGTATAAGCAGATCCAGGTTTGGATAAAGGATCAGTACAAGTCATGTGAGGTTCAATTGGGGAAATTTGAATATGATCAGACTATTTATTATATTCACGAATTATTGTTCATTTTTTAAGGTATGATAATGTTATTGTGGGCAAGATGGAATGTGCACATTTTTTTAAAAGATTATTTATTTATGTATTTGCTAGAGATCACAAGTAGGCAGAGAGGCAGGCAGAGAAAGAGGGGGAAGCAGGCTCCCTGCTGAGCAGAGAGCCCAAATCGGGACTCAATCCCAGGACCCTGGGATCAGGACCTGAGCCGAAGGCAGAGGCTTTAACCCACTGAGCCACCCAGGTGCCCCGGGAATGTGCACATTTTTAAAGATGCATGTTAGGGGCGCCTGGGTGGCTCAGTGGGTTAAAACCTCTGCTTTCGGCTCAGGTCCTGATCAGATCCTAGGGTCCTGAGGTCCTGATCCTAGGGTCCTGGGATCGAGCCCCGCATTGGGCTCTCTGCTCAGCAGGAAGCCTGCTTCCCTTCCTCCTCTTTCTCTGCCTGCCTCTCTGCCTACTTGTGATCTCTGTCTGTCAAATAAATAAACAAAATCTTTAAAAAAAAAAATAAAGATGCATGTTAAAGCATTGAGGGGTGAAATGTCACTAAGTCTGTATTTTAAAACACTTCAATAAAAAGCCACAGGCAATATTTTTTTAAAAGTCACTGCTCTTGGGAGAAGAAAGAACTCACAGTGGTTCACTTATTGTGGTGCTCTCTTTTGCCTGCTCTGCTCTACCATCTCCTGGGCAAAACCCGCCACCTACCACTCAGTGAGGCAAGACTCGCAGCAACAGTCTGGGAAGCAGCCCTTACCTGCTCTTTTTCCTGCTTTCATCTCTCACCATATGATTCTTCATAATGTCCAAAGTCCTCAAAACTTTCATTTTGATCAAAGTTTGAAAATCACTTTCTCAATTCGATCCAAATTCATAAAATCAGAGCCTTCCCATCTTAGACACATGGCTGCATTGTATTAGATCACAGTATTTTTTTTAAAGTTTGTTTGACTGCTAAGGCATCCGTTTTATGGAATTAATAAAGGGAATAGTTCTCAAGCAATGGGATGGGTTTATCTTCCCTTCTCCACAAACATACCAGCTGTACCATGCTCATAAGTAGGCCCTTTGCGTTAAACAGTGTAGGAATTAGCTTGCCAGATACAACAAGAAAATCAGTGATCTCTTGGCCTATAAATGTTTTCTCCTTCTCTTCTTCCCTCCACTTCCTCCTTTGTTGTTTTTATTTCCAATCCTTTCTTATCTGTTACAAGTACAGATGTGCCTATAGCCCAAGGAGCCCCAAAGAGTGGTTGAGCAGGTGCTGATGTAGAACAAAGACACGCTGTGAAAAAGTCATCACAATATGGCTTTTTTGAAGATAAAAGAAAATTAACAATTCTTTTTCTACAATACCACTGACTCTATTCCCTACACTGTACTTTTTCATCTCTGAGACTTATTTACTTTTTTTGTTTTTAAGATTTTATTAGAGAGAGGGAGAGAGAGAAAGCATGAGCAGGGGGCAGGGGGAGAGAGGGACGAGTGACTCCCCACTGAGCAGGGAACCCTATGTAGGGCTTCATCCCAGGACCCTGGGATCACGACCTGAGCCAAATGCAAGTGCTTACCTAACTCAGGCACCCCGACTTATTTACTATTTATAACTGCAAATTTGTACTACTTAATCTCCTCTTATCTATTTCACCCATCCCCCTCCCCTGTGGCAACCACCAGTTTATTCTCTTTATTTAAGAGTCTGGTATTTGTTCAGTTGTTTAATTTTTTCGATTCCACATGTGAGTAAAATTATATGGTATCTGCCTTTCTCTGTCTGACTTATTTCACTTGGCATAACGCCCTTGAGGTCCATCTATGTTGTCACAAGTGGCAAGATCTCATTCTTGTTTAGGGATGAGTGATATTCCACTGTGTGTGTGCATGTGTGTGTGTGTGTGTGTGTGTGTATCCGTTCTTCTTTATCCATTCATCTATCAGTGGACACTTGGGATGCTTCCATATCTTGGTTATTGTAAATAATGTTGCAATAAACATAGAGACACATGTATCTTTTTGAATGAGTGTTGTCATTTTCTTTAGGTAAATACCCACTAGTGGAATTACTAGATCATATGGTAGTTCTATTTTTAATTGTTTGAGGAACCTCCATAGTGGTTGTACCAATATACATTCCCACCAACAGTGTACCAGGCTTCCCTTTCGTCCACATCCTCGCCAACACTCGTTGTTTCTTAACTTTTTTATTCTAGCCATTCTGATAGGTGTAAGGTGATATCTCATTGTGGTTTTGATTTGCATTTCCCTGATGATAAGTGATGTTGATCATTTTGGCATGTGTTGCTGGTCATCTCTATGTCTACTTTGATAATATGACTATTCAGGCAGTCTGCCCATTTTTAAATGTTTTTTATGGAATGCCCATTTTTTTAGTGTTTAGTTGTATAAGTTCTTTATATATTTTGGATATTAACCTCTTACCATTTGCAAACATCTTGTCCCATTCAGTAGGTTGCCTTAGTGTTTTGTTGATGGTTTCCTTTGCTATGCAAAAGCTTTTTATTCTGGTGTAATCCAAATAGCTTATTTCTGCTTTTGTTTCCCTTGCCTAGGGGACATATCTAGGAAAAGGTTGATGTCAAAGAGATTACTTGCCTGCTTTCTTCTAGAAGTTATATGGTTTCAGGTCTCACATTTAGGTCATTAATCCATTTTGAGTTTATTTTTGTGTATGGTATGAGAAAACAGTCTAGTTTCATTCTTTTGCATGTAGCTGTCCAAAGAATTCTTAATTATGGCTTTTAATTATAATCAAGCAACTTCTAATGGTTTGTCATGTAAGTTTCTGGTGTGAAATGGAATTCCAAAAATCGTTATCTACTTTGGAGAAAGAGAGCTGAAAGAAGCAACTGGGGTTTACCTAGTTGAACAGGTTGGCAGTGGGTAATTAAAGGCAGTAATATCCCAGTTGGATCTCACTGCTACTTAATAATACAAGCTTTTAAGTTGGTGTAGTAGGCTTGCAGGAACAGCTGGCAAAACAGCACTGTTTGTCATTGAGTTTACAATGCAAAATTAGGGCTATCTTGTGTGTCAGCGTTTATGCATTTTTAAGCAGATGTCACTGATATTAGAAATAAAACAACAATAGGGATCTAGGCCCTGGAGGTAAAGCCAGGGTAGGAAACAGTCCGTGCCCCTTTTAAATGAAGCTCACCCATGCTCACAGTATTTAAAAGAGCTCTGGGGTTATATTCAGCACATAAGATTTCTTATCGTTGTGATCATTTGCCAGGATGCAAAACTCTTTCGGGAAAATAAATTTCTGGGCCATAGTTTTATTTTTTTCTGGAATAATAATAGCAGCTATCCATTCTAAACAGTCCTAATTTCAGATATTTTGTTTCATTGTCCTCACAAACCAGAGAGCTCTAATCTTCCACTTGGGAATACCAGTAACCCTCCTGAGATTCTTGAGGGGGAAAAAAAATTCATGGTTAGCAGAGACTTAATAGGAAAGGAGGTGTGAGACTTTTAAGCTCCCTTTCTCATGATGTTCTGCTTTATTTTCAGGAGAGTCTTTATTCTTTTTTTTTTTTAAGATTTTATTTATTTATTAGTTAGAGAGAGAGAGAGCAAGCACAGACAGAGAGAGAGGCAGGCAGAGGCAGAGGGAGAAGCAGGCTCCCTGCCGAGCAAGGAGCCCGATGTGGGACTCGATCCCAGGACACTGGGATCATGACCTGAGCCGAAGGCAGCCGCTCAACCAACTGAGCCACCCAGGCATCCCTGGAGAGTCTTTATTCTTAGCTGGTATTTTTTTGTCGATAATCTGTCTCCCCCAGTGAGAACGTAAGCTGGCATCATTCGTCCCCATGTGCCTCTGATAGTGTTTGGCACTGACAGTGGCCGAGCAGACTCAGGGGCTGAAGGGCAGTGTGGAAGGCAGGAGCTGGCTGCTTTGGGAAGGTCGTGGAGCTGAGACTGACTGCACATGGGAGTGGGCATTGTGGTTTCATTTCTTCATTCAACGAACCTTTATCAAGAGTCCCCTGGCAACATACGACAGTGAACAGACTGACATGGCTCCCCCCCTCATTAAACTTCTATTTTACTGGGAGAACAGACATTTTAAAAAATCTAGTTACAGATTTTGTCAGGTGTGATAGAAGAAAAATATGGCTAACACCGCTATAATAAGTCACTATGTGATGGCTGCACGACTTGGTGAGTACACGAAAATCCACTCAAGTCCACTTATAAAGGGTGAATTCTATGATATATTAATTATACCCCAACAAAGCTTTTATCTGAAAAGGGGTACCGCAGTGGTTATCCCTGTGTTTCTGGTTACATGGTCCTGCCTCTGACATTGACTAGCTGTGTCCTCCTGGGCAATTTCTTTAACATTTCTGTACCTTGGCTTCTTCATCAATGAAATGAAAACAATAATAGCCAGCCCTTCTCTGATCGTTCTAGTTAGTGTTCCAGAAGCACTGACAGGAGGTGAGCTGTTCCCAATTCGGGGGAGTCGGGGAGGGAACAAAAATCCAATTGCAAGAACACCCAGCAGGCAAAATCAGTAACCTCTTGAGCTCTAGCCCTTGCCCCCTGGAAACTTCCCTTATAGGGCTCTGTTCAGAAATTCTAGCTTTGCACAGTGGCAGCAGCGTAGCCCTTGGTTTATCTGAGGCGTGATTACTGCTAATTAAAAAATGTGAAGGCACTGTATTTTGGTATATTTTGCTTTCTGAAGAAAGCTCTTGTGTGTAGAAACTGACGGTGTCATGAACATATCTGAAAAAAACAGTGGCATGTTCTCTCATTTCAAACACAAAGTAAATTTCCTGCCTTTACTCTGAAAAGTTTTTTTTTTCCCTAAAACAGCTTTATTGGGACATAATTCACATACCTTAAACTTACCCTTCTAAAGTGTACAGTTCAGTGGTGTTCAGGAGAGCCATGGAGTTGGGCAACCATTGCCACTCTCAAATTCCAGAACATTTCACCATCCCAAAAAGACACTTGAGATGCCTCAGATGTCCTTCCCCAGCCTCCCTTCCCCCCAGTCTTCCCAATCACTCATCCCTCTTCTGTCTCTATGGATGTCTCTATTCCTACCTTTATTCTTGGAAAGGCATGTGGAAATGTACTGTGCTGTCTTTGGGGTTGCCAAAGTCTACCCTCAGATTCTAGAGGGAAAATAAATGATTTCTGATCAATTATAGTTGGAAGCAACCTAAGTTTAAGAAAAGAAAGAAAAGGGAAATTTAAAATCAAAATTATCTTCACAACTTCACAAATTGGTAATTTTAAAACAATGCTTCCTAGTTAAGTTGGATTTTACAGGAAATATTCCATTGCTAATTACAGTGAACTAGACCGACTTGAGCATTTTTACCATTAGAAACCTGCACTTGTTTTATTAAGCATAAGAACTTGAGTCTGATAGAGGCACCTGGGTGGCTCAGAGGGTTGGGCCTCTGCCTTTGGCTTGGGTCGTGATCCCAGGGTCCTGGGATTGAGTCCCACATCGGGGTCTGCTCGGCGGGGAGCCTGCTTCCCCCTCTCTGTCTCTGCCTGCCTCTCTGCCTACTTGTGATCTTTGTCAAATAAATAAATAAAGTAAAATAAAATAAAAAAGAACTTGAGTCTGATAATGACCACTATTGCATGTAAAAAAGGTCTATTTCTGGCTGAGGTTATATGACCCACAACGGACCGGATTACTACACTATAAAACATTCTTGGGAGAAAAAAATATAACATGCTGTGTTTTGTTTTGTAAAGCCAAATCACAGATTAGCCCATGTTAAAGAAGTTTAAAATGCTGGTCTCTAAGCAGTTAGCACTTCTAGTCTTTAAACTTCTGCTACTTTATAGAATTGCCAAGACTTAAGGATCAAAGGCGGGTTCAAGGTCTTCCTTATTAAGCAGTGGACAGCTCCATGGGTGAGCAGCACAAAAACAAAATAAGATTATAAGAACGACTGTGAGTGGAATGTATGTCTTAAAACTTTTCATTGGAAAGTAGATCCCCCCGTTCTTTAAAATGGTCAACGTAATTAAGATCAGTTAAACTCAACCATAGTGACTCAATCTCTTCACTCTACTGTGATACCCACATCTGTGAAATTATCATGAAAAAGCAGTTTGTGGGCTCCTGGTTTCATTTCAACATGTAAAGAGCTTGGACAGTATTGGGAGGTTAGGGGTAATAAAAAAAAAAAAAAAAGCTGAACAAACTGAAAAGCAGTTCTTCTTAGATCAATCAGAGAATCAAGGTTATAGGGAAAACCACTGCCCTGAAAACTGGAGAGACAGAGAGAGTCAGACACACACACAGACCTGGATAAAGCTCCAGAGAGAAAGTCTATTGCTGGTGCTGCTATTGGCAAGAATAGTTAGCCTCCACTTAACAAATTGCCAGAGGCTTGGTGTGCCTTTGCTTGAGTGTTATAAAGCCTGAGGGGCCAAGGCTTGGGTGGGGGGGATGCTACTTTCCTGAGTTTTACCTCTAGGAGCCCCACCATATTCTCACTATGAGGCCTGAAGAAAATCACTTCCTGCTTCTAGCAGTGGGGAGGGAAAAGAAACCAGTTCAAACTACGCCCAGAGAATTCTGTTCTTTGTTCTGTTCTCTGTATTAAAGAACAGCTCTCAGGCACCTGGGTGGCTCAGTGGGTTAAAGCTTCTGGCTTCGGCTCAGGTCACGATCCCAGGGTGCTGGGATCGAGCCCCACATCGGGTTCTCTGCTCAGCAGGGAGCCTGTTTCCTCCTCCTCTCTCTCTCTCTGCCTGCCTCTCTGCCTACTTGTGATCTCTGTCTGTCAAATAAATAAATAAAATCTTAAAAAAAAAAAATAAAGGCCAGCTTTCAAGGAAAATTATCGTCTGACCTGAGGAAGGGCAATTAGCTATTAGCTAACTCCAGTCCTTTCCAGTCTTCCACCTAAGAGGTGGGATAACCAAGAAAAACTTGTGAAGGTAACCATCTGGGGTTTTTCCTGGGGGCACAGACCCACAGAAAGATGGGGGGCCTGATCAAGGAGTGGTGAGTGCTTCTCCCAACACACTTCATCTACAGGCGTCTGTATATCCTAGAAGTACAACTGCTGAATTTAAAAAATGACAATTTTCAAAAGCTTCTCGCATCCGTTGAAAAATTGCCTTTAAGGACTTTGGGCCAACTTATCCCTTCAGTAGCAGAACCAAAGTAATCCCATCCTACTGCCGCCTCATCAGACCTGAGTGAGGGTGGTGTAAATGATCTGGTGCTAATCTGAAAAGAAAAAATAGTAATATATTGTTTACTTTGCATTTCTCTGGCTTCCCCGTGAGAGTAAATATGTTTTACATATTTACTGCTTATCTGTATTTCTATCTCTGTGAGTAGTCTATTGATGTCCTTCTATATAAGTTGTTTTGGTTTTTTGTTTTTTTGTATTGGCAGGAGCTCTTTTTTTTTTTTCTTTTTTAAGATTTTGTTTATTTGACAGGCAGAGATCACAAGTAGGCAGAGAGGCAGGCAGAGAGAGAGGAAGGGAAGCAGGCTCCCCGCTGAGCAGGGAGCCTGATTCGGGGCTTGATCCCAGGACCCTGAGATCATGACCTGAGCCAAAGGCAAAGGCTTAACCCTCTGAGCCACCCAGGTGCCCCTCTTTTTTTTTTTTTTAAAGAATATTAGCAATTTTTGTGTCCTATCTGCTGCACATGTTTTCCCAGTTTGTTTTTCATTTTATGCTGCTTTTTTAAAAATTATTTTTTGTTTAAAAGAATTTCAAACCCACGGAGAAATGGAAAGAACAGTTAGCCTCCCCCTACCCTTCCCACAGACCACTGAGTGTTCCTGTCTTGTTCCCCGTGCTCTATCTCTCCCTGTGACTAGGTTGTAGTCACAGTCTACCTATGTGGAACTCACGTACCACGGTATAACAGCCCACAATTGATGGGCTCCAGGATGTCTCATCAACTGAGGAAAATGGACCTTGTGATGGCCACTCACAATGCAATACAAACCTCTTTTTCCCCCTCTCACTGATGCTCGCTGTGACCTATTTGCTTTGTTCTTGTTTCCCCTTCTCAAACCCTCTCACAACAGAATATACAATGAAGATTTCCGCGGGTTCTGATCTCGTGGGTACAGATGGTAGTCACCCTCCCAGTGTCAATGACAAAGCGTGGTCATTAAGAGCAGTGTGAGCACTTATCACGAGCAATAAAATCTGTGAAAGCCAATCACATGACCGGAAGAACCACACTTTGACATGGAAGTATCACTGTCAAAGTGGAGCAAATAGTCCACTCTTGAGAATGTCCTTGTCCTTGTTTTCTACACGTCAGCTGGGAAAATCATGCATTTGCTGGCATCCATTGTTACCACTTTGTGTCCCTCCTGGTTTTTATTTCTACTGGACAAAATGACCAGATTTCCTCCTCTTGTTGGAAAGATAATCATCTTCTATGAAAACTAGGCTTCTTGATTTAGAGGCAGCCATGGTGTGGGAGACTGCTTGATCGCAGACAGGTGACCGGCCTTGAGTGTGGGCCTCACCACCAACGACCAGGGTGACCTGGGCCCGCTGGGATCCTCAGTATGAACATCTTTAAAAGGAAAGGATAAAAACCTGCCTCATAGGGTAGCATAAAGTCCTTTGCAAACTGTCAAGTGTTATGAAGCCATTGGCGACAATGATGAAATTCACAATAATGATGAAAATGAAGATGATGATGATTGTATCTGGTCCGTTCTGAATTATGTTTTAAGGTATACCCAGGGACGGTAGTCCTTTGGAATGAACTCTCCTGATTTCCTGGGTTTCCATGGATGGGATGAAGCCCCATGTATCTGAACAGTGTTGATTCTCCGTCACTCATAGCAACTGTGCTTGCTGTCAAAGGAGCAACAGGGATCCATCCATGGTCCTTATTATGGCACCCCTCTCTGAAGGAGCTGCTACTCTGGACTCCTGGCCTCTGACACACACTAGAGCACACTCACAGATTAAGCACAGAATGGCAGTCCCACTCGCCTGCCTGCCAGGTCCCACTTCTGGCTCATTCCTAGTGCAAAAGGCTTACTCCAACCCTTCATAGCAATGGGATAGCTGAATTTCCAGGACCAGGCTCTTGATCATATAGAGGCAGACCCTCTATATGGCCAAAAGAATAGTGATTCCAGGGAGTTATGCTTGTCCTGGGGATTCCAAGTACAAATTATCTGCATTAGGAATAACCAAGAGTCTTTGTTAAAATGCCAACTCCAGGACCATCTGGGAGTCAGCAAAAGAGGATTTGGAAACCAACATTTGAGAACCATTTTTCTAGACCTGTGGTCTCTCAAATAGGATGCCCACATCTCAGCGATCCATAAGAGAATGCCATTGGCTATGTAGGGAGAGTATAAGAACTTCTATTTACACCAGATAAGAAATATGTAAAATAAGAAATAGAAATAAGAAATTACTTGGTTCTACTATTTAATATTCAGCTTGTTACTGGATCCCTCATGTGGTTATGTCCCCTGCGGTTCTGGAGCCTCCTGGGAGTGGAGACTCCAACAAAGGCATGAACAGCAGGGTCTGTGTGATGTGTTTTTACAGCGTTAGAATGTTCTGGAGTTTAGTTGTGGAGTGAGTGTATGGGTTCTATTAATTAATTTTCAATCGAGCCTGAGAAAATGGACAGGTGTCTTAAAAAGATTCCTGCAAAATAACAGACTGTATTTTGAAGCCAATGAAAATGGACATCACTGAAAAATAAGAAAATGCCAGAACAGACACTTGCTCATAGCCTGAGCCTTTCTTCAGCCATACTAGAGAGTAAAAATGATGATAAACCAATCAAACTCAAGAAAAGTCTGCCAAATCTCCACCCAACTGCCAACTTAAAAATTATCCAGAAGACTGACTGAACTCTGGACTCCCATTCAACCAGCATCCATGCTGAAGCCCCACGAAGTGCAGAGTGTGTTTCAGGTTATTAGCTATAGCCAATATAGAGCCATCACGATTGACAAGATAAAGCAACCAGAACATTATAATTAATAGCCTTTTTAAGCAAAAGAAAATTTTGTGCTTTTAATAAAGTAAAATATTTTAAGCTGTTTCATCTTGTCTCATTATTTAAATGTTCTTTTGTTGGTATATTTTATAATGTATTCGCTCCCTAGGATAAGTATACAATTTATAAATAAATACATGTAATGGATGCATGCTCCATTGTTTAAACCAATGGCCACGTGGGATAAAAGGCCAGGTCCAGCTTGTTCCAGCTCGAGACTGATAAGCTAAGTCTCCTCCTCCGGCCTCCCGAGCAGTGTTGAGATAAGCAACCTGTTCCTCAGTGAGTCCCGGCATCAGTCATGAAAAACTACCTTCTTACTTGGGTATTCGGAGGACTTTAGTCAGGGAACCTCAGAAGAAAAATGCAATGAATTGGCCAGTCCCACTGCCCCCGGGCATAAGAACCTGAAGGAATTCTGGGTTCTGCAAACAGTTTTGCATAGAAAGCTCCCAACAGAACATGGACTCTGACGCCAAGTCTATTCGTGATAGTCTCTTGGGAACCCCTGCAAGATCAGAGTCCGGTGTGACTATTGACCCGGGAACACACTGGTCACAGACAGCAATCCCTGATCTCCTGGCTCTCTCCTGTTTTCCATTTCCATCTTCGGCTGCTGCTTCTCTTCCTCCCTGAGCCACTCCCTGTGACTTCCACTCAGACTCCCAGGACCTGCCTGCTTACTTTAAAGACCTAGTTTGGATTTTTCTCCAGTTTTTGACCTGGCTCCTATCATTTCATTTCCAAGTTGCATGGGCTACTTTATTATTATTTTTTATTTATTTATTTGATAGAGATCACAAGTAGGCAGAGAGGCAGAGAGAGAGGAGGAAGCAGGCTCCCCGCTGAGCAGAGAGCCCGATGCGGGGCTCCATCCCAGGACTCTGGGATCATGACCCGAGCCGAAGGCAGCGGCTTTAACCCACTGAGCCACCCAGGCACCCCTGCATGGGCTACTTTAGCAGCACACACCCACATCCAGGACCGAGATACTCCTGCAGGCTTGTCAGACTCTACAAACGTGCCAGGCTCCCACCTTCCTGCCGGGAGGACCCGCGATCATACTATTGTCTTGAATAGGAGGGAAAGGATCCAAGGACTATTTCTGGGAGCCAGCTCCATACCCCAATTAATGGTGAAGTCTTCTTTCACTCTTCTAGACCCCTATAAGGGGCAAGGACAGTCCTTGGCAAGGGAGAAGAACTGTAGAAGAAAGATCTTTGCCTGAACCTTTCTGCTTAGTTCTCTGTGGCTGTAATTGCTACATAGTTCGTTCTTTTCAGCTATCATAACTTGCAAATCAGTAGCCCAGACTCTCTGTTCTTTGTCAGGATGGAAGAACAAAGAGAAAGCCAGACACAGGCCAGGAGAACTTCATCAGAGTTCGCGACAGACAGCCATCTCTTCTCCGGTTTTCTTTCCCGAACCCCTCAATTCTGAGGCTTTCCTGCTTGATGTTGTTGGTATGTTCAGTCCTTAGCCATAGCCTACTACAGATCTGTCGGCTGCCATCTACAAAGGCCTCACACCTTGCCCGTAGGGTTCCCTTGATTTCAAACTTAGAGCCAATCAACATAAGTTGGGAAACTGACCTCCAATATTTTCTTCTCCAAGAATCCCTTTCATTATTTTCCTTACAGGTGCCTCGTTTTAAAAGCTTATGAATATTAACCTATTTTCAGGTCTTTTTTTTAAAGCTTTTATTTCTCAGAGAGAGAGTAAGCGAGCACAAGCAGGGGGGATGGCAGACAGATGCAGAGGGAGAAGCAGGCTTCCTGCTGAGGAGGGAACTCGATGTGGGGCTCGATCCCAGGACCCTGAGATCACGACCGGAGACAAAGGCAGACGTTTAACTGACTGAGCCACCCAGGTGTCCCTCAGATCATTTTTCAATTCCCAAACTAAAAAATCAAAGATATAAATGATGAAAAACTAGACAGATGAGGGAGGGGTTGCCTCTATAGGGGATGATGGATGCCTGTTGTACTCCTTCATGTGGGTGAAAGAGGGACAGATATCCTCAAGGCTCTGCTCTCCACTACTGAATGTTGGTACTTGGTTAGGTCTATAGATTTCCATGTTTCCTTGTGTACTATTTCTGTAACAACCTCACAATCTGATACTACTGACTTATGCTTAGTATACATCTACAACGCAAATAGGGCTATAAGGTTTTTAAGCCTAGCACAACCTTACACTACATATACTCAAATTCAGGAGGCCAACCTGTAAGAGGTTCCAAAGCAAGGCAAGGCAATTTCTCTCTAACTCAAGCCTAATTTTAATAAGTCATCTCTTAGGATGTATTACATTATGAATACTTCAAGCAAGTTTTATTATTTTGGGTTTGTTTACCCTGGATACCCAAAACATCTTTACAATAAAGCAGATGAAACATGTTAAAAACTGTAAAGAAAGTACCATGTGATCTTAATAGCATAAAAATGGGTTTGCATTAAAATATTTCCTTTAGGACAATTATCATATGATCTCCCTGATATGAAGAATTTGAGAGGCAGGGCAGGGGGCTGGGGGGGTAGGAAAGGAAAGAATGAAACAAGATGGGATTGGGAGGGAGATAAACTATAAGAGACTCTTAATCTCACAAAACAAACTGAGGGTTGCTCGGGGAGTGAGAGTATGGAGAGGGTGGTTGGGTGATGGATGTTGGGGAGGGTATGTGCTATGGTGAATGCTGTGAAGTGTATAAGCCTGACTATTCACAGACCTGTACCCCTGGGGCAAATAATACATTATATGTTAATAAAAATAATTTAAAAATACTTCCTTTAGGAGTTGAATTTTGGATACCTTTTACTAAAAAAAATAATAACACTAAAACTAGGATGCTGAAATAATTGTCATGGTTTCAAGTATTAGAAGGCAAGAAGAGTAACCCGGAATAAACTTCATCAGAATTCAAATTCTGCCATTAACTTCTTATACAAAACTACTGAAATTCCTAGAATAGATATGAACAAAGCCAAGAAGATTTTGTCTTTACCATCACCTGACCTGAGTGGGAAAAGTTGTTTTTTTTTTTTATTGTACTTATTTAGGACTCCAAAATGGCTATTTTACTTACCACTTAGAAGCGCGAGGAGAATATAAATTATCATCATCAACAGGCGTTGTTAACACATGATGGTTTACAACATTTAAATACTTCTCAATGTGAATCTGTTACGGGAAAGTTAAAGTTTAGGCCATTATAGTGGACTTAAGATACTCAGCTAATTTACTTTATTTCATTAGGGTAATGCTTTGAATTGTGTAATTAAGTTAAAAGACACAAGATGCTATGCGTTTATTGCATGCCTAAGGTATCATTGGGCATCTCGAGGCTAAATGACTTTATCCCAAAAAACATAATAAACAATTGAGACTCAGAGCTTGAATGACCTGTAGCACTCTTCACAAATTAAACGATGCACAACTATCAGTAAATCGCTTAGCCAGGTATGCTTACTAGGCAGGACAGATATGGAGTAATAGGGATTTCAAGGAAGCATCTGGGGCGAGAATCTGGCCCTTAGGTAACAGATTATTCAAAATGGCCAACCCAAAGACTCCAGCTGAGTGCAGCCCTCTCACCGTCAAGTAATATAGGACAATGGTGTGCCAGTTTGATGAGGCAACAAAACACACCACATCTCTCACAGCCTGAGGAGCTGGGCTGTGAAGCTCACAATGTGGGAGAGTGGAAGTCTCAGGCCAGAGCAGAGACAGTGACAGTTAGAGGTCTCGAAGATGGAGATGGTCCTCATTTGGATACATGTGCTAATAGATCCTTGTTTCTTTCTTTTTTTTTTTCTTTTTAAGATTTATTTATTTATTTGAGGGAGTGAGTTACCAGGGGCAGAGGGGTGAAGAGAGAAGGAGAAAGAGAATCCCAAGCAGACTCCCCACAGAGCATGGAGCCCAATGCGGGGCTTGAACTCATGACCCTGAGATCATGACTGGAGCTGAAATCAAGAGTCGGACGCTTAACTGACTGAGCCACCCAGGTGTCCTTAGATCCTTGTTTTATAGGTGAATATTATCCTGGTCTGAAGACTGGATTCTCCTCTGCCCTTCAACCCATCTATAATGATGAAGTCCCTGTGTCCTTTAACTCACCCTTCCAAAATTGGTACATCTCTTTAGCTTTATCTACTGGATTATAACATCACAAAATGACTAATCTCAAAATACTTAAACTATTTAGGGAAAATAAACTCTTTTTCTTTAGAATCCCAGTGAATCTGATAGCAACTCTCTGCCATGTATTGCTTTGAATCCTTTTTCGTTAGGGATATTGTTAGGCTAATGGTTATTTTAAAAATTCTTAATTCTTTTTTATCAAACGACATTAGGGGTTGTCACTGCAGAATCTTATATTCCCAACACCTTAAATTCTTTGTGGAATGTGACAGGATGAAAACCAATCAGTTAATAATCATAATTTTAATAAAAGGGACAGAGTGAGAAAGCTGCTGACCAACCGAAGCCCATCTCTGTTACAGAATTATACAGGGTCCTATGAGAACAACAGTCCTTTTCTTCTAGAGGAATCTTTGTCTCCTTCCAGCACTTTATTTAATATCTAAAGCTCTACTCACTCTTAATCCCATTTCAGTCCTTTTGATTGCGGTTTCAAGATTCTGAATGTTTAGAGCCTCTCCTTTTTCCTCAAGTCGGAAATTTGTTAATTTCTCTTTTAACTGATAAAGGTCTTCATGGACCTGTAGGCATAAAAAATATAAAATATTGAAAGAATACATACAGAGTTTACCTGAAACAGTGATTTATTTTAAGATTTGCAATTTGCTTGCATGGCTAGAGACAATCAAGCAGATTTTTAGGATGTTCATCAGAAACGACTGTCTTCATGATTATAAGATATTCTTTTTTTTTTTTATTTTTTTTAACTTTATTTAAGCTTTATTTAAACATATAATGTAACCCCACCACCCTCTCCCAACCCCTCTTCCCCCCACCCCCCTCAGTTTGTTTTATGACATTAAGAGTCTCTTTTGGTTTTTCTCCCTCCCGATCCCATCTTCTTTCATTTTTACTTTTCCTACCACCTTAACTCCCACCCCCGTTGCATCTCCACTTCCTCATATCAGGGAGATCATGTGGTAGTTGTCTTTCTCCAGTTGACTTATTTCGCTAAGCATAATATGCTCTAGTTCCATCCATGTCGTCGCAAATGGTAAGATTTCATTTCTTTTGATGGCTGCATAGTATTCCATCGTATATATATACCACATCTTCTTTATCCATTCATCTGTTGATGGACATCTAGGTTCTTTCCATAACTTGGCTATTGTGGACATTGCTGCTATAAACATTCGGGTACACGTGCCCCTTTGGATCACTACGTTTGTATCTTTAGGATAAATACCCAGTAGTGCAATTGCTGGGTCATAAGGTAGCTCTATTTTCAATTTTTTGAGGAACCTCCATGCTGTTTTCCAGAGTGGTTGCACCAGCTTGCATTCCCACCAACAGTGTAGGAGGGTTCCCCTTTCTCCACATCCTCGCCAGCATCTGTCATTTCTTGACTTGTTCATTTTAGCCATTCTGACTGGTGTGAGGTGGTATCTCATTGTGGTTTTGATTTGTATTTCCCTGATGCCCAGTGATGTGGAGCACTTTTTCATGTGTCTGTTGGCCATCTGGATGTCTTCTTTGTAGAAGTGTCTGTTCATGTCCTCTGCCCATTTCTTGATTGGATTATTTGTTCTTTGGGTGTTGAGTTTGCTAAGCTCTTTGTAGATTTTAGATACTAGCCCTTTATCTGATATGTCATTTGCAAATATCTTTTCCCACTCTGTCAGTTGTCTTTTGGTTTTGTTGACTGTTTCCTTTGCTGTGCAAAAGCTTTTGATCTTGATGAAGTCCCAATAGTTCATTTTTTCCCTTGCTTCCCTTGCCTTTGGCGTTGTTCCTAGGAAGAAGTTGCTGCGGCTGAGGTCAAAGAGGTTGCTGCCTGTGTTCTCCTCAAGGATTTTGATGGATTCCTTTCTCATGTTGAGGTCCTTCATCCATTTTGAGTCTATTTTCGTGTGTGGTGTAAGGAAATGGTCCAATTTCATTTTTCTGCATGTGGCTGTCCAATTTTCCCAACACCATTTGTTGAAGAGGCTGTCTTTTTTCCATTGGATGTTCTTTCCTGCTTTGTCGAAGATTAGTTGACCATAGAGTTGAGGGTCTATTTCTGGGCTCTCTATTCTGTTCCATTGATCTATGTGTCTGTTTTTGTGCCAGTACCATACTGTCTTAATGATGACAGCTTTGTAGTAGAGCTTGAAGTCGGGAATTGTGATGCCACCAACTTTGGTTTTCTTTTTCAATATTCCTTTGGCTATTCGAGGTCTTTTCTGGTTCCATATAAATTTTAGGATTATTTGTTCCATTTCTTTGAAAAAATTGGATGGGATTTTGATAGGCATTGCATCAAATGTGTAGATAGCTTTAGGTAGCATAGACATTTTCACAATATTTATTCTTCCGATCCATGAGCATGGAATATTTTTCCATGTCTTTGTGTCTTCCTCAATTTCTTTCATGAGTACTTTATAGTTCTCTGAGTATAGATTCTTTGCCTCTTTCGTTAAGTTTATTCCTAGGTATCTTATGGTTTTGGGTGTAATTGTAAATGGGATTGACTCCTTAATTTCTCTTTCTTCTATCTTGTTGTTGGTGTAAAGAAATGCAACTGATTTCTGTGCATTGATTTTATATCCTGACACTTTACTGAATTCCTGTACAAGCTCTAGCAGTTTTGGAGTGGAGCCTTTTGGGTTTTCCACATATAGTATCATATCATTTGCAAAGAGCGATAGTTTGACTTCTTCTTTGCCGATTTGGATGCCTTTAATTTCTTTTTGTTGTCTGATTGCTGAGGCTAGGACTTCTAGTACTATGTTGAATAGCAGTGGTGATAGCGGACATCCCTGCCGTGTTCCTGACCTTAACGGAAAAGCTCTCAGTTTTTCTCCATTGAGAATGATACTTGCCGTGGGTTTTTCATAGATGGCTTTGATAATATTGAGGTATGTGCCTTCTATCCCTACACTTTGAAGAGTTTTGATTAGGAAGGGATGTTGCACTTTGTCAAATGCTTTTTCAGCATCTATTGAGAGTATCATATGGTTCTTGTTCTTTCTTTTGTTAATGTACTGTATCACATTGATTGATTTGCGGATGTTGAACCAACCCTGCTGCCCTGGAATAAATCCCACTTGGTCGTGGTGAATAATCCTTTTAATGTACTGTTGGATCCTATTGGCTAGTATTTTGGTGAGAATTTTCGCATCTGTGTTCATCAAGGATATTGGTCTGTAATTCTCTTTTTTGATGGGATCCTTGTCTGGTTTGGGGATCAAGGTGATGCTGGCCTCATAAAATGAGTTTGGAAGTTTTCCTTCCATTTCTATTTTTTGGAACAGTTTCAGGAGAATAGGAATTAATTCTTCTTTAAATGTTTGGTCGAATTCCCCTGGGAAGCCATCTGGCCCTGGGCTTTTGTTTGTTTGGAGATTTTTGATGACTGTTTCAATCTCCTTACTGGTTATGGGCCTATTCAGGTTTTCTATTTCTTCCTGGTTCAGTTTTGGCCGTTTATATGTCTCTAGGAAAGCATCCATTTCTTCCAGATTGTCGAATTTGTTGGCATATAGTTGTTCATAATATGTTCTTATGATTGTTTGTATTTCTTTGGTGTTGGTTGTGATCTCTCCTCTTTCATTCATGATTTTATTTATTTGGGTCCTTTCTCTTTTCTTTTGGATAAGTCTGGCCAGGGGTTTATCAATCTTATTAATTCTTTCAAAGAACCAGCTCCTAGTTTCATTGATTTGTTCTATTGTTTTTTTGGTTTCTATTTCATTGATTTCTGCTTTGATCTTTATTATTTCTCTTCTCCTGCTGGGTTTAGGCTTTCTTTGTTGTTCTCTCTCGAGTTCCTTAAGGTGTAGGGTTAGGTTGTGTATTTGAGACCTTTCCTGTTTCTTGAGATAGGCTTGTATCGCTATATATTTTCCTCTCAGGACTGCCTTTGCTGTGTCCCACAGATTTTGGACCGTTGTGTTTTCATTATCATTTGTTTCCATGGTTTTTTTTCAATTCTTCTTTAATTTCCTGGTTGACCCATTCATTTTTTAGAAGGATGCTGTTGAGCCTCCATGTATTTGTGCTCTTTCCACATTTCCTCTTGTGATTGAGTTCTAGCTTCAGAGCATTGTGGTCTGAAAATATGCAGGGAATGATCCCAATCTTTTGATACCTGTTGAGACCTGATTTATGACCCAGGATGTGATCTATTCTGGAGAATGTTCCATGGGCACTAGAGAAGAACGTGTATTCTGTTGCTTTGGGGTAGAATGTTCTGAATATATCTGTGATGTCCATCTCGTCCAGTGTGTCATTTAAGACCTTTATTTCCTTGTTGATCTTTTGCTTGGATGATCTGTCCATTTCAGTGAGGGGTGTATTAAAGTCTCCAACTATTATTGTATTCTTGTCAATGTGTTTCTTTGATTTTGTTATTAATTGGTTTATATAGTTGGCTGCTCCCATGTTAGGGGCATAGATATTTAAAATTGTTAGATCTTCTTGTTGGACAGACCCTTTGAGTATGATGAAGTGTCCTTCCTCATCTCTTATTATAGTCTTTGGCTTAAAATCTAATTGATCTGATATAAGGATTGCCACCCCAGCTTTCTTCTGAAGTCCATTAGCATGGTAAATTGTTTTCCACCCTCTCACTTTCAATCTGGAGGTGTCTTCAGGTCTAAGATGAGTTTCTTGTAGGCAGCATATTGATGGGTTTTGTTTTTTTATCCATTCTGAAACCCTGTGTCTTTTGATTGGGGCATTTAGCCCATTTACATTCAGGGTAACTATTGAGAGATATGAATTTAGTGCCATTGTATTGCCTGTATGGTGATTGTTACTGTATAATGTCTCTGTTCCTTTCTGGTAATACTTTTAGGGTCTCTCTTTGCTTAGAGGACCCCTTTCAATATTTCCTGTAGAGCTGGTTTGGTGTTTACAAACTCTTTCAGTTTTTGTTTGTCCTGGAAGCTTTTAATCTCTCCTTCTATTTTCAATGATAACCTAGCTGGATAAAGTATTCTTGGCTGCATGTTTTTCTCGTTTAGTGCTCTGAATATATCATGCCAGTTCTTTCTGGCCTGCCAGGTCTCTGTGGATAAGTCTCCTGCCAATCTAATATTTTTACCATTGTACGTTACAGACTTCTTGTCCCGTGCTGCTTTCAGGATTTTCTCTTTGTCGCTAAGACTTGTAAATTTTACTATTAGATGGCGGGGTGTGGGTCGGTTCCTACTGATTTTGAGAGGTGTTCTCTGCGCCTCCTGGATTTTGATGCTTGTTCCCCTTGCTATATTAGGGAAATTCTCTACAATAATCCTCTCCAGTATACCTTCTGCTCCTATTTCTCTTTCTTCTTCTTCTGGAATCCCAATTATTCTAATGTTGTTTCGTCTTATGGCATCACTTATCTCTCGAATTCTCCCCTCGTGGTCCAGTAGTTGTTTGTCTCTCTTTTGGTCAGCTTCTTTATTCTCTGCCATTTTGTCTTCTATATCACTAATTCTGTCTTCTGCCTCATTTATCCTAGCAGTAAGAGCCTCCATTTTTGATTGCACCTCATTAATAGCTTTTTTAATTTCAACTTGATTAGACTTTATTTCTTTTATTTCTCCAGAAAGGGTTTTTATTTCTCCTGACAGGGTTTCTCTAATATCTTCCATGCCTTTTTCGAGCCCGGTTAGAACCTTGAGAATCGTCATCCTGAATTCCAGATCTGACATATTACCAATGTCTGTATTGATTAGGTCCCTAGCCTTCGGTCCTGTCTCCTGCTCTTTTTTTTGTGGTGAGTTTTTCCGCCTTGTCATTTTGTCCAGATAAGAATCCGCTGTTCTCCTTGTTAAGTGAACTTGGTCTTGGCTGTATTTCTTTGATCTTCTGGGGGAGGGGCCTGTTGTAGTGATTCTCAGGTGTCTTTGCCCCAGGCGGAGTTGCACCGCCCTTACCAGGGGCCGGGCTAAGTAATCCTCTCAGGTTTGCTTTCAGGAGCTTTTGTTCCCTGAACGCGCTTTCTGTAGAGTTCTGGAGGACGGGAATGACAATGGCGGCCTCCCAATCTCCGGTTCAGAGGAGCCAAGAGTTAGGGGCCCCAGTCTTCAGTGCGCCTTCAGAGAAAAGCGTTTAATCCCTCCAGTCTCCCAAGCCCACGTTTGCGCCGGAGACCACGCGCACCCGCCCGCACACACCACGCGCCCGCAGACCGCGCTCAGAGAAAATCGTGGGTAAGCAGTCCCGTCTCACTGGCTTCTGGGAGCGCTCCGAGCTCACCCAGCCTGTGACCAAGCGTCTCTGTCTCTGGCAGAGTCCCACCTGGAGTCTCCGAACCCCGTAGATCCCTAAGCTCTCCCGGGTCGGAGTCTCCCCGGATCTTGTGGGGACCCCTCGCACAGAGCACCGGTCCGTGTCACCACTAGGAAATCTCGGCTCTGTCTCCGCAGCCGACTTCCCCGCTCTAATACCTATGAGCTCTGCGACACTCAGACACCCCCGATCCTTCTGTGACCCCGCGGGACCTGAGTCCACGTTGTCCCCGTGAGGTCTTCACCCCAGTTTAGCCTCTGGAGCGATGTCCCTCCGTGGAGCCGACTTTTAAAAGTTCTGATTTTGTGCTCCGCCGCTTGCCGGGAGCCGGCCCCTCCCCCTGGGGTCTATCTTCCCGTCGCGTTGGATTCACTTCTCCGCTGGTCCTACCTTTCAGAAAGTGGTCGATTTTCTGTTTCTAGAATTGTTGTTTTTCTTCTCTTCGATCTCCTGTTGGATTTGTAGGTGTTCGGAATGGTTTGATAGGCTATCTAGCTGATCTCCTGCTGGCTGATGTCGTCTCAGCCTCCTACTTCTCCGCCATCTTGACTCCTCCCCAAGATATTCTTTATTAGAATGTTGCATTATTGTCTTTCAGATTTCAAAAAACTAAGCTTTCATACAGTTTTACTCTTTTTCCTCCCCCTCATTAGAAACAAATCCAAGAACTACAACTCAAATCGCCTCAGCTCCACAGCGGGTAAGAAGTATGAGCTGATAGGAAGTTTGCATCAAACTCGGATGTCTACTAACTGGTTAAGAGGTAAGAAAACAGGAAAGTTCTAGCAAGGAGAGGTTTTAGTGAAAGCAGAGCCTTTCAGGGGTGCCTCAGTGGCTCAGTTGGTTAAACATCTGACTCTTGGTTTCAGCTCAGGTCATGATCTCACAGTTGTGAGATGGAGCCCTCCACTGGGCTTTGTGCTCAGCATGGCATCTGCTGAAATTTCTCTCTCTTCCTCTCTCTCTCTGCCCCTTCTTCTCTCTGCAAGTGTGCACACTTGCTCTCTCTCTCTCTCTCTCTCAAAGCAAGCAAACAAGCAGAGCCTTTCAGAAGGGATTGTAAATAGGTTGACAGGGCCCTTTGGTTTTCTATTCTGGCTGGATCTTCCCCCACGTGCGGCTCTGAAGAAGCAGTTCTGCAGGTGTGTGGCCTTGATTCCGTTTTACATAGTCAGAAATGAAAATGATCGGTGAAGAGAAAGCGGCATGCATTATCACTTCAACGTTTTCCTCCAGTCTGTATTCTCTTTGGAAATGATGAATGTCTCTCCCATGTCAATCACCCTCCCAATAAATTGGGTGCTATGAGATTAGACATCACAGGATTCTCTGCATTCATATCAGAAACCAAACTTCAATAGATGAATACAGATGGCACCAATTATTGTATGGGCTGCTGCCACAAGAAAAACATTTAGTTATGCAAATTTATGAACCCAACACCTGTTTCATCAATAGTCACACCAATAACTATCTGCAGACTGGGTTGCTAAAGGCATTTTGAAACGGTTACCTTTCCTCTGTTAGCATAACTGGACACACAAACGTTGATCCGGCCTGTGTTATCGATTACTTTGGAAAATTCTCACAAAGCCAAGTATTCAAAAGTTCAGAATTTGCATCTTTTCACTGATGGGCATCACAGTCTGGTAGACACATCTGGTCATTTGTGCTCTGCACAAATTGTCATGGAAAGCCTTCAGGGCTCCCAGATTGAAATCAGAACACACCTACTGTTTGCTTGTAGGCACTAAGGATGAAGATGTACTTCTTTCAATTGTTTTGTCCAAGTTACTGTTACAAGCTGATTTACCATCTATTGTCTAAAGGCATTTGCAAAGTACAAAGAGGCGGTTCAAGGCAAGACCCACTTTCCAGACCCACATTTCTTGGTTCTTCCTTAGAATGCACTGCATTTCCTTCCTGTAGCTCTATTTGTGGTATTTGTAACTTCACGTATCATTCTGTATTTATGCCTGTCAACAGCTGGGGGGAGTGAAACTGTCCTGGATTATTTATCATGGAACCAAAGGGCTGCTTTCTTCATCTTCTTCGTGTGGGCAATTACACTTCGACCCAGAATCACGAGATAATATGTAACAAGTCTAGTACATAGTGAGGGCCCAATAAAAGGCAAATGGACATAATTCCTTAATGTCCATAATGTCCATAAATGGACATCGCTGGTCGCATGATGTCCACACACGTCATCATGTTTTCTCTGATTTCTTTACCATGAAAAAAAAAAGAGTTATTCTACCTCATTGAATTGTTGAATAAAAATAAGGCAATATGTGTGTGAAAATGAATGAATGTAGGCTTTAGAACCAGGCAGCTATGAACTTGAATCCTATTTCCTCCTTACGGAGCCTGACACATTTACTTAGTGTTTGAGAGCCTTTGGTAATTTCGTCAAAGGGGGCTAAAAAGGGCTACCTGTTGGAATAGTGGCAAGAATAAAATGAGTTCAAGTACAGACAGTATTTCATACAGGGCCAGCCACGTAGGAGGGCACTGGACAAATGCTAATTCTCTTCCTCTGAATTGTCAAGCCCAGTGAAACTCCTTGCTCATAACTGGCACTTAATAAATGTTCATTGATTTGAATTGCTCTCTTAATCTTCCTCAGGAGTTTTTCATTTTCTTGCCAGATATTTTCTTCTCCCCTCTCGATAACCACCCATTTGTTTGTATAGTAATTACAATAGAGACAAGTACTATAGGAAATGTGTCACCAGACTTGGGTAGGAACAAAGATTAAGTTCTAAATCTCTGTTCTTTCTTCAAATGGATCCAGTCTACCATATTGAAATGTTACATGTCCCCTATTATCTCTGTGATTATCAAATGCATTGCTTTCCATATATTTCCTACTTGGAGGACAGTGTGGGGACAAGGCTGCTTAAGGAGAGGGCTCTGAAAGATTTAATGCAGTGAAGATTTGCTCTAGAATTTAGAAGCCTAGCCATGCAACCAGATTCCATGTTGTCAAAAGCAGTTCCATAATTGTATTTTATCCATCTCTGCTAAAGATAGAGTTTGGCTGACTCATTCTCATCACACTTTGCCCACTTGCGCCTTCATTTTTTGTATGTCCCTGGCAAACCAGACGGAGGAGTAGATAAGAAAGATAGCGATGATACCGAGCTGTTGATTAGTTCCAATATTGCCAAGGTTGGTGTTAACATAAAACAGTTGGATTTCGGAAACAGGATTTCTAATAATAATTAAAAAGCTAATTTTGGTTGCAACTAGATTATCCTTGTTGCACAAATATTTGTTTAAGAGTTGGGTCAAGCGAGCATTTTAACAGATGTATTAAAAAGATATCACATGATCATTAATAAAGTCGAAACAGAAAGTTCGTTAGAGTTATCAATAAAAGAAAGCACCAAGGAAACCTCCCGGACTCACAACCCCACTTCTTCAAGACTGTTTTACAAACATGCCATAATCTGTTTCTCTCTCCTCTTGGGCAAATTACTTCAGCTCTTTGTACCTTAGTTTCTTCTTTTGTAAACTGGGGCTAAATATGACACCTGCCCAGCAGAGTTACTGCACAGTGTTTCAGTGTCAATAAAGTAGACTACTGTTTCAGTTACAACAGTGATCACCGTCACTATGGTTAGAACCCCACTGTTCTGATCAGTCGAGGAAAAATCCACCTGAAACCATAAAAGGTTTGAATGACAGACTTAAAAGTGAAAAAAGTTAAACAGTTAACAAAAGGCTGTCTAGTAGGACTCTGTGTGGAGATATTATGTGTCCTGAACCAAAAATGAAAACATGGGCATTGGTACGGGATCAGACAGTGGGACAGAATATTCACAGTCAGAACTGTCCTAGGAAATCCAGACATACAAAGTGCATATTTTCATAACAAGTCACATGATGAGTTTATAATTAGAACACTATCTGTATTTAAAGATTTTTTTCCCAAGTATTTTAGATATTTTATCAAAATATTTTATTATCAATTTGTGTCATCTATTATCATCTATTGTCATCATTATCCAGTCATTCAGGATCAATGGACCTAATTCTGTGCTAGGTAAAATGGGATCTCCGAAAGATCCAGGTGCAACAGGGAAAGGAGGCATACCTTATTTGCCCAATAGCATCACCTGTGAAGTTTTAGTTAAGAATGGAGCAGGCCTGGTGAAAAAGACAGGCTAAAATTAATTTTTTCCTTATCTTCCAGTAAAAAGCAGACTCCTCTTAAAAAGACTTAGAGGGGGGCGCCTTGGTGGCTCAGTGGGTTAAGCCGCTGCCTTCAGCTCAGGTCATGATCTCGGGGTCCTGGGATCGAGTCCCGAATCGGGCTTTCTGCTCATTGGGGAGCCTGCTTCCCTCTCTCTCTCTCTCTCTGCCTGCCTCTCTGCCTACTTGTGATCTCTCTCTGTAAAATAAATAAATAAATAATCTTAAAAAAAAAAAAAAAGACTTGGGACGCCTGGGTGGCTCAGTTGGTTAAGCGGCTGCCTTTGGCTCAGGTCATGATCCTAGCGTCCTGGGATCGAGTCCCACATCAGGCTCCTTGCTCGGCAGGGAGCCTGCTTCTCCCTCTGCCTCTGCCTGCCTCTCTGTCTGCCTGTGCTTGCTCGCTCTCTCTCTAACTAATAAATAAATTAAAAAAAAAAAAAAAAAGACTTAGAGGGCGCCTGGGTGGCTCAGTGAGTTAAGCCTCTGCCTTTAGCTCAGGTCACGATCTCAGGGTCCTGGGATGGAGCCCAGCATCGGGCTCTCTGCTCAGCAGGGAGCCTGCTTCCTCCTCTCTCTGCCTGCCTCTTTGCCTATTTGTGATCTCTGACAAATAAATAAATAAATAATCTTTTAAAAATATTTTAAATAAAGACTTGACTCCTACGGGGGAGTTCATATTATCATCTTAATTTTACTTGAGGGAATCCGAGGTTTAAAGTAGTTAAATACCCTGTGCCAGGTAAGTTGGCTTGTTCATTGGTGGAACTCTTCAAATCCGGGCAGTCTGAATCCAAAGCCTTCATGCCTAACCATTAACTAGTATGTGCATAATATCTACAAATACACAAACACGTATTTATAATTATACAAAGCTAAAGATCGGTGAAAATTCAGTGGAAATGGCAGGATTTAAATATTGAGAAGAGGGACGCCTGGGTGGCTCAGTTGGTTGGGCGGCTGCCTTTGGCTCAGGTCACGATCCCAGCATCCTGGGATCGAGTCCCACATCGGTTTCCTTGCTCGGCAGGGAGCCTACTTTTCCCTCTGCCTCTTCCTGCCACTCTGTCTGCCTGTGCTCGCTCGCGCTCTCTCTGACAAATAAATAAAAATATAAATAAATAAATAAATAAATATTGAGAGGAGCAAAAGGGCCAAGGGAAGAATTTTTTTTTAAAGAATTTCTTTTTTACACCAGGTTGATAGATTGAAAGGGTTTGAGAAGATCATTTGCATTTTCTATGTATAGGAGCCTACCCACAATACTCATCTTTGATCTTTTTTTTTTTTTTTTACATAATGTGAAATAATAATAGTCCTTATCGGATAGCTTTGTTATAGGGGGTTAAATACGTTAAAATATGTACAACACTTAGAACGGCGCACGATACCCAGCAAATACTGTTTGCTTCAATTATTGGGATTTTCCCTGGAAATTATATTAGTTTATATTTTTACAATACTATCTAAGGTAGAAGGTCTTAGAATTGGGCATGCATCACTGCGAGGGTACCCCCGGAACTCCTGATTTAATAGGTCTAGAATGAGGTCTGAGAATTTGTGTTTCTCACATGTTCTCAGGCAGTGCTGAAGATACTGGTCCTGGGGCCACTCTTTGAGAATCACTGGTCTAAAGTTGCTTAATATATCTGATTGAAACACAGGCCTGATATACCCATTTAGGGTGAAGCAGGTAGAGATTTGAAGTGCCTCTGTTTTCTGGCAACTTTGTGTTATATATATATATATGTATACATATATATATATACACACACACGCACACATATCTACATACATATTAATATATTATTATATAATTATAATTTATATATATATCAAACATATATAAATTGATAGAAACAATTTGATTGCCTAGGCTGATAATAAAGGAAGACCACTTTATGATGAAAAGAAATTTTGTAGCTTTGGTAAATTGGGTCAATTTAGAGTCAGAGGTAGATCTAATTCGCGCTATATATCCTACAGAAGAGAACACTTAGGCCCAGAGAGGTGAAATGATTAGCCTAAAGTTATCCACCTGGAAGACTGTCATTGCCGTCAGTCCTCAGTATTCTGACTCCCCACAAAGTGCTTCCCTCTAGAGGTACTGCTTATTGGTAGCCTGTTTTAAGGACACAAATCATTGCCCCAGGTAGAAGTGGAATCCGTGCTGTGCGCCCGAGAGTAGTGCTGTACGTCAGAAATGCTCCGGACTCGGTGAGAAAGTAGGGAACGGCTTCCTCATTCCTGGTTATGTATATTCGCCATATTACCGGGGAAGAATCTTCGACTGAGTCTAGAGACCAGCCTCAGTAATCGGGGTAACACACAGGCTTGCTCTCTCGACACGGCCTTCCACTTACTCTGTCCACAATAACCCTTTTCAGCAGAGAGGCGTACTGAGCAGCATGGATGTGACTGTTCTTAGCTCTCCTGTTCCGTTTTATAATCCAGTGACGACAGACATTGACCCTTTAATGTTGTATTCTAGGCTGACCGAATAGCTACCTCTGGATCCTGTTCTGAAGTGAAAACGCTTTTGGCTTTTCAGTCGATCCCCTATTCTACACTAGTCCAAACCACAAGGCGAGCAGCCCTGGGAAAAGAATTCTCCTAAGGGAAAGCGTGAAATTAGGTGAGAGAATTCTCCCTGGATTCTGGTCTCTTTTTCAGAGATGTTCCAGGTGTGGAGGAAATAAGAGAAAACTAAGGAGTAACCTAATTGTTCTTGTAGTCAACACGAGGTATACCGTGGGGGAAAACTGGCTGTTTCTGGGTAGGAGTCTCCATTAGTTTTCCAATTGTTTGGAGCCTGTAAACATGGGCCCTGCATTTAGAGAGGGTATATGTAGTAAAGAATCAGCCTTTCCCAATGAGAGTTCTGACCTTTGCCCTTGGATACCTGGAGGTGATCTCTAAGGCCCTGAAGAGTCCTGCTTGATAAGTGTCTTTTGCTTGGGGGCTTTGGTCACCAGATAGTTTAACAATGTGATTTATGCTGAGGGCCTTGAGCCACACTGTATCCGTTCCAACCTCTAAAGGAACTGGAGTCTAAAGGCATTAGTGTGACTTCTGGGAAGGGCTAGAGATGAAAGGTCAGAACATGGGCAGTGTGTGATTGAGTCCCAATAAAAACTCTGGACATGAGTCTTAGGCGAGCTTCCCTAATTGGCAATACTCCGGGTATATTGTTACACATCATGGCTGGGAGGAGATAAAGCCATCCATGACTCTATAGGGAGAGGATGACTGGAAGCTCCATTTGGATCCCTCTTGGATACTGCCCTATGCATGCCTTTCCTTGGCTGGCTTTAATTTGTATCCATTCAGTGTTATAACACTGTAATTAAAAGCATAGCACTTTCCTGAATTCTGTGTTGCTCTAGCAAAGTAGCCAGCGTGAAGATGGTCAGGGCCCCCAAATTTGTAGATAGCAGGCCTGAAGTGAGCTTGACTCTGGGGACTTCTGAACTTAGGCTGGAGTAGAAATGAGAGCAGTTTTGTGGGGACTGTTCCCTCAGACTTTGCAGTTTGCTAAATTCATCTAGGGTGCTAGTGACGGATGATAACAGAATGTGAGGTAAGAAGATTTGGGTATTATTCATAATGGGGAGCTCTATGAAACTGGTGAGTTTAAGGGTTTATATTTTGGAAAAGATGCATTTAAAGCAGTCTCTCCTAGATGAGAGGTAAGAGACCAATATCCTGGCAGGAAAATCCAGTGCAGATCTGAGTGAGAGTCCAAATAGAGTGAATTTAGGCAAATTACTTCAAGCCCTAGACAAATGGAGCTAAATACCAGTTAGAAGTGATGATTTATGCAGAAATTTTTAAAAACTACCATAAATATGAAAGAACAAAATCTTTATGGGAAAAATATGAGTATAACTATCACAAACTGAGTTATACTGGAGAAGTTAAGACTTTTTAAAAATATTTCCCCCCTTAGGTTAGAAAGAGTCATTTCCCAGAGTTTTTTTTTTTTTCTTTTTGGCACATTTCTATGTTCAAAACTTTATTTAACTTGATAGGCAATCCAAGTTATCTTTAATATATTTTTCTGTGTGTGTTCCCAAGCCAGGGGCTTTTAATTCATTTATTTATTTGAGATATAATCAACATATAACATTATATTGCAGGTATACAGCATAATCAATATTTGTATAAACAGCAAAAATGATCACAAGTTTAGTTAACATCCACTTAAATGCATTTTTTAAACAACTTTCAAATGTAACAGTTCAGTATTATTAACTACAGTCCCCGTATTGTATATTACATCCCCAAAACTTAATTATTTGCAACGTACTTTCAGATCCAAAAAATTTAGGTGCCTAAGAAAAGGAGTTTACCTATTTCAACTTCTTTCCAGATTTCTTATCATCTCCCCAAAGTGTCTGACTTGTATTTGCCCCATATCACGGGTTCCAATTTTTCAGAACGTAACATTTTAAAAAGGTGCCTCAATGTAAGATGGATTTTCGGAAGCTAAGGTTCTGGGGAGAGGTGTATGGTTTTGGAGTTTTGCCAGAGGCAGAATGGTCGAGCTTCTGGAGCAAAACCGCCAAGGGAAGGTACGGAGTGGGGGGTGAGGCGTGTTAGGCTCGTAGCGGAGGTCTGGGTGGGCATATTTGGGAGTTTTCGGAGGGGCAGTGCCCTCTGCACGCAGGAGGCAGTCTGGGGACGGTACTCCTAGAAGGTGGGTGCCAGTGGATCGGCGCTGCTGGGCCTGGCTCGGAAGTGTCTTAGCTGGGGCAGGGCCCGGAAGGGCCCGTTTCCCACCTGGATTAGGATGGTTCCGATGGGGTCCTTGTTCTCAGTCTCCTGTGCCATGGCCAGGGCCGGGGAGTACTACCTCCGGGAGGAGGAGCTGTCTCCAAGCGCCGAAGCCTTGTGTCAGGAGCGCCCGTCCCCAAGGCAACCCCACGCGCAGCCCCAGCCTGTTCTACGCCGGGAGCGGAAGAGGGGTGTGGGAGGAGTCAGAGCAGCCGGTTCCTTCCGTCGACGCGCCCATTTTTGCGCGTCTCCCCCGCCGCGCAGGCGGCTGTGGTATAGCCCAAGGCGGAAGAGGCTCTCGGACGGAACTGGCTCGGGAGCGCAGCTATGGCTGCGGGCGTTCCCTGTGCGCTTGTCACCAGCTGCTCCTCCACCTTCTCCGGAGACCGACTGGTACAGCGTGAGTAGCGGGGCTCCTGGGCCGACGTCCAAGTCACTCCAGTCTCGGCGGGCTGCGGCCTCAGAACCGCGGTCTCCCTGTCGGCCTTTGTCGCCGCGGGCCCTAGGCTTTTCCTCCACTCGGCCGGGGCTCGCGGCTCCTCGGGTGTCGCTTCGACCCGGTGCGGGCGTCCAGGCCCCGCAGCTGCCTTCCCCTAGCTCTCACACTCATTGCTCGTCTGCCGGCCCGGCGCGCTGTTGCTTTTCTTCTGGCTTTTTCTACAAAGTGGGACTCATCCCTGCCCCGCCCAGCCCACGGGTTGTTGCGGGCTCCTTTGCGCTGAGCCGAAAGGCGCCCTGGAAAATGTACCGAGTTACTCGGGTGTAAGGTGCAGAAACTGGGATGCTTGTTGCAGTCCCTGCTCCCGAGGTGGAGAGTAGGTTTCCTCTTGGCCCCCCGTTTGATGTATATGACTTAACCTTGTGTCCTCCACTGCAATTATTCTCTGTCGTGCCTTCCTCCTGAGGTGTATGCTTTTGGGCAACATTAGCTTTTGGGTGTTTCTGGGCCTAGTTTGTTGGCTTTTGGACCTTCGCTGTCGAGCTGAAGAACTCTTAAAAGAAAACTTAGGGGAGACCAGTATTATAGACAGCATGGAACTGGGTCCCGGGCTCAACTCTTTCAGTAAAGGATTCCGTGAAGTTGATTGTAATCCAAGACACCTGTTTTAAGTGCAGGGCTGCGAGTCAGAGCAGTGACTCTCAGCTGCGTGATAGTGAGCGAACTTAACCTCCACCGTGCAGTTTTCTTATCTGTAAGATGGTGATGATTTTCACAGCATTGTGCTTAACCCAGAGACTGGCATAGATTTGATAAATGGTAGTCATTATTTTTAAAGCACATTATCCCTCTAACGCCCAGTTTCCTGGTCCCCTAAAGATGGGGCATATGAGCCTATCTCACAGGATTATTTGAAGGACAGGTGACATTTTGAAAGCATTTGGTAAACTGTAAAGCGTCACGCGGCTATGTATATTTTTTCTGTACCTGTCAAGTGACAGGCAGACGTCCCTCCAACACAAATATTCTATAAACTTAGTTACCACCTATGACCACTTAAAAAGTTCTTTGCCAGTGTAGAAATCTAATTATAGCACTTAGTAAATGAAGTAACTGCTCTCTACCATTTCCTTACTCCTTAGTAGCGCTCCTTCCTATTTATTCCCTTTCTTTTCTTTTTAAAAGATTGTTTCATTGTAAAAGTAGTGTATCAAGTAAGATTTAGCATATTCAGAAAAGAGAATGTCAGCTAACATTTCTGTGCATTTCCTTCTAGTATTTTTTCCGATGCTTATGTTAAAAAATTATAATTACATTTCATACATCATTTTAGCCTGCTATTTTATATATAATTTTTATGTTTTATACATTGTTTTTATATTTTGTTAAAATTTTTAAATATTTTTGTTTTTAAGTATATAAATATATATAAACATAACACATTTATAAATATATAACAATTTATGTAATTTATATTTTACATATATTTGTGTGTGTATATATACATATATATGTATTTATTTTTGAGAAAGAGAGAGGGTGCACATGCATAGGGCAGTGGGAGAGAGAATCCTAAGCAGGCTCCACACTCAGCACAGAGTGCTGGGAGTGGAGGGGTTTGATCTTACCACCCTGAGATCATGACCTGAGCTGAAATCAAGAGTCAGACTCTTAACTGACTGAGCCAGCCAGGTGCCCCTGTGTATAATTTTTATCCTGATACTTTTCATTTACTATCACATAATTTATGATGTAATATGCTCTCCATCATATATTGCATCTAGTGAACGTAAAATTTGCTCAAGATTCTTAAAATTCTCAGTGTATTTAACTTTATAAAATAATTACATGCATTTAGATTTCCATTACTGATACATAAAAGTCCTTTCAAAGCCAGTCTCAGAAATATTTGTTAAGTATTCTGATGGCTATGGTACTCTCTCTGTGCACTTTAAGGATCAGAATTAGCAGACATGGTCACTTCATTGAAAGAGCTGATGACCTATAGTTGGCAAATAGTAACACTGTATTTCTTTAAAGTACATTGGCATCCTTAGGGGTAAAATTAATTCTGTAAAATTATCTACTTTTTTTTCCTATATGTAAAATCCCTCTTAGATACATCAAAAGCCAACTTTTGTGTTGATTAAAATTAGGTGGCCTTTCCTTTGTGATTCCATTATTGCTGTGTAGGGAAGAAATAAGAGCAGTTAGTAAAGACAGTACTTGTAAGGAGAAGGGAACTCTAACAGAGGGCTTTATCTTTTCTTCCCAGGTTATTGATAGGGAAAGGGTGGGTAACTGGACAGCAGTATTCGCTGAGTATCAATTCTGTTTTATTATAATTAAGGGTTGTCTTAAATTAATCATGAATTGAGTCTAATTTTGATGTAAGAGATAAAGATGACCATAATGAATGATGTTTGTCAAGTGTTCCATCGTATTAGGCCACAGTATGATTTTGGATTGAATCTGATCTTTTTGGGGAAGGTTTGGTTTCACTTCATTCACCAGGAAGAGGAACTTTAGGCTTTCTCCAGTTTCTTTCAACATCTCATCTGTTTTACTGCTTTATCTAATGGGAGGTATTTCATAATCAAATAATCAAGTTTGTTATAAATACACATGGAATAAAAATGAATAGCCCTCTGCTGTGGATAAAGTGCGTGCATGGATTTTGTGAAAAACTTTTTCATTGTGTCACCTTATTTTCAGTATTTTGAGTGGGTGTCCGACATCAGATAAAGGGCATTTCAGACTTGCATTGTAGACTTTTAAAGGGGAATGAAGGTTCAGGATGTTTGAGAATGTCAGGTATGAGATCAAGTGTATGTACTCCAGGGCCAGACCTCTTTCCACCTCAAATATATGCATATGAAGATTTTACTTTCATTCCGGAAAAGTGTATTCTGATATTAAGCACAGAGCTGGTCTCTCTGCCAGTTACTGCAGCTAAAATGACAAGGTGCTGTTGCTGCTCTTAAGAGAGAGGTAGTGAAAGTCTGTGTGCCACTTGTTCAGATGTTAAAATGTGAATACCTAAGTTTTAACATTTTACTCTACTTTCATAGAAAGAACTTTACTTATTTTTTGTTTTAACTCCAGTATAGTTAACATACAGTATTTAAATCAGTTTCAGATACACAGCACAGTGATGATCCTATACATTACTCAATACTCATGAAGGTAAGTGTACTCTTGGGACACCTGGATGGCTCAGTCGGTTAAGCGTCTGACTCTTGATTTTGGCTCAGGTCAGGATCTCAGGGTGGTGAGATGGAGCCCTGCCTGGGGCTCAGCACGGATTCTGCTTGAGGATTTTCTCTCTCCCTCTGCTCCTCCGCCTTGTGCAGAAACACTGTCTCTAAATAAATAAATAAATAATAAATAAAATCTTTTAAAAAAATTAAGTGTACTCTTAATCCCCTTCACCTGTGTGACCCATCCCCTCACATACTTCCCCTCTAGTAACCATCTGTTCTCTGTAGTTAAGAGTGGTTTTTGGTTTGTCTTTTTTTCTTCATTGTTTTGTTTCTTAAATTCCACATGTGAATTAAATCATATGGTATTTGTCTTTTTTGACTTATTTTGCTTGGTATTATACTCTCTAGATCCATCCATATTGTCACAAATGACAAGATTTAATTCTTTTTTTAATGGACAAATAATATTCCATTGCATATATATTCACTTCTTTATCCATTCATCTCACAGTGCACACTTGGTCTGCTTCCATAGTTTGGCTGTTGTTAATAATGCTTCAATAAACAGGGGTGCCTGTATCTTTCTGAATTAGTCCTTTTGTTTTCTTTCATTAAATATCCAGTAGTGGAATTACTGGATCTTATGGTAACTCTATTTTTAATTTTTTGAGGAATCTTAATACCTTTTTCTACTCCTGGAAGGAGCTTTTGATAGAAAAGTCCCTGGAGACTTGCTTGATGTTGTTGAGATGTGTAATGCCAACTCAGCAACTGTAAGCCACTCAGGTTCTACATCTGAACATTTGGAGCAAAATTCTTGCTTTTAGTGAAATGTGGAAATTTGGAGATCTTACAACCATAGCAAACATTTGTGTGTATATCAGTACTCTTCTCAGATGTGTTCTATGTCTTTTAATTTGGTTCTCGTATCCTGTGAAGTCATGAAGTCAGATTATCTCCATTTTCTAAATGAAGAAATCATGGCTTGGAAATACCAGGTGACTTGGCCAAAGTGATCAAGTACTAAGTGTTGGAGCACCTGTTCACATTCAGGATTTGTATGCACGGAATACGTGAGTGCATTGTGTTGGAATTCCTTAGCAATCAGAACTATTTAACTTTAAAATGGTGGCGTTGGTGTAAGAAAGGACAGAGAAGATTGACTCCTAAAAGAGGGGTTTAAAGTAGGGTTTTTTTTTTTTTTAAGATTTTATTTATTTATTTGTCAGAGAGAGAGGGCAGGAGCGAGCACTGGCAGACAGAGTGGCAGGCAGAGGCAGAGGGAGAAGCAGGCTCCCTGCTGAACGAGGAGCCTGATGTGGGACTTGATCCCGGGACGCTGGGATCATGACCTGAGCCGAAGGCAGCCGCTTAACCAGCTGAGCCACCCAGGCATCCCAAAGTAGGGGGTTTTAAATAGAGGGTTTTGCATTTCTATTTAGGAAGCTTGAAATCTTAATTCTGAGTGAAGAATAAATAGCTTTGTCTAGAGGACCTATATTTATTTTTTTTTTAAAGATTTTATTTATTTATTTGACAGATAGAGATCACAAGTAGGCAGAAAAACAAGCAGAGAGAGGAGGGAGGCAGCAGTCTCCTCCCTGAGCAGAGATCCTGATGTGGGGCTCGATCCCAGGACCCTGAGATCATGACCTGAGCCAAAAGCAGAGGCTTAACCTACTGAGCCATCCAGGCGCCTCAGGACCTATATTTAAAAAGAGCATTATGTATGCCCGATAGTTTTGAACAGTATCTGGATTTTTATTTTCTCAGTTGAGTGTACTCATAGTAGAAGCATATTATATCTTAGTCACTCCTATCCAGGATTAACATTAAAAATAGAAAGTTAGGGACGCCTGGGTGGCTCAGTTGGTTGAGCGGCTGCCTTCGGCTCAGGTCATGATCCCAGCGTCCTGGGATCGAGTCCCACATCGGGCTCCTTGCTCGGCAGGGAGCCTGCTTCTCCCTCTCCCTCTGCCTCTGCCTGCCTCTCTGTCTGCCTGTGCTCTCTCTCTCTCTCTCTAAGTAATAAATTAAAAAAATCTTAAAAAAAATTTAAAAATAGAAAGTTATTCAAGATCATCTCTACCATCCCTTCTGGATATAAAATCCCATGTTACCATGTTATTTTATGTTAGATTATATAGTGCTTCTTACCTCAGGTATTCTTAATTTTTGTGTGTCCATTTTTTAAAAAGATTTTATTTATTTGACAGAGATCACAAGTAGGCAGAGAGGCAAGCAGAGAGAGAGAGAGGAGGAAGCAGGCTCCCTGCTGAGCAGAGAGCCTGACGCAGGACTCGATCCCAGGACCCTGAGATCATGACCTGAGCTGAAGGCAGAGGCTTAACCCACTGAGCCACCCAGGTGCCCCATGTGTGTCCATTTTTTTGAAACTGCCCCATTTTTTTGGTAGTATAATATCACATTCAGCTTGTTGACATTAATCCACCATTATATTATCCATTAATATACTCATTAATATACTCATAATCCATTAATATACTCAGATTTCCCCAGTTTGGTTTTTACTCATTTGTGTGTATGTATTCTACACAATTTTGTCACCTGTGGTCTGTGTATCCGCCACCGCAGTCAAGATCCTGAATACCACAGGGATCACATGTATTGCTCTTTTATAACCACACCCACCTCTCTTCCAGGTTATGTTCCTAGTCTTTATCCCTGACCCCTGGCAACCACTAATCGGTCCTCCATTTCCAAAATGTTGTCATTTCAAAAATGCTACACAGTTGGAACCATAGAGTAGGTTACTTTTGGGGATTGTTTTTTCTCTTTTTTGTTTTTCTGCTCAGTATGATTCCCTAGAGGTTCAAGTGTACTGTGTGTATCAATTCATGCCTTTTGACTGCTGAGTAGTAGTCCACGATAAGGATGTGCCACAGTTTATTTACCTGTTGAAGCACTTCCGGGCTGGTTCTAGTGTTTGGTTCCTGATCCTGTTTTTGTATCAAGTTTTATTGGCACACAGTCATGTCCATTTATTTACATTTTGTCTGTAGCTGCTTTGCAGAGTTGAATAATTACACTACAGACCATATGGCCCACAGCCTAAAATATTTCCTAAAATATATCGGGCCCTTTATTAAAGAAGTTTGACAGCCTGTGTTCTGAGCATGTGTACGAGCATGTAGTAATCTGCTTAACTGTTAGAACATTTGAATGCTATTGTTATGATCATTCTAATCATTTTGCAAAGAAATTGCAGCACAGAGAAATTAAGTAATTTGCTCAAGGCCAAATAGCTGAGCCAGGTTTTAAAACCCAGGCAGTCCGGATCTAGGAACTGCCTCTTAACCAGTCCTGCTCTCAATTAACTCAAGATAGGGGAACTGAAAACAGGAAAGGCACCAGAGGGCCAGTAGCTGAGTGATGGGGGTTTTCTTTGAAGGCTGAAGGGATAACGGGATTTAGCCTGTGGTCACTTGCTTTCTTAGGAGAATAATACTTGGAACAGAGCTAAAATTTATTGCTAATTTGAATTTAGCAATTCCACATAGGACTTTCTACATTTTTCCGGGGTTTAACTAAGGCTCAGGCCTCAGGTCCCGGTCACCTGCTTCCCACAGGTCCCCTGGCAAGTAGAAAATTAACACAGCCATTGTTTTCTTCTGCTTCTTTCCCAGGGATTTGCAGTTAAGTAGGGACCTGGTCCTAGAGAAACCTCGCTAGACTAGGGGGGATGTGAAATGGTGGCTTTTAAACAAAATGCATTCTTTCCCTCATTTTAGGTGGGAAGACTTAGGCCCATCTGAGATCTGGGTCTCCCTATAGGATGATCACCTATCTTGATTTTCCCAGGATTGAGGATTTTTTTTTTTAAGATTTTATTTATATGACAGAGAGAGACACAGTGAGAGAGGAAACACAAGCAGGGAGAGTGGGAGAGGGAGGAGCAGGCTTCCCACTGAGCAGGGAGCCAGATGTGGCTCGAACCTAGGACCCTGGGATCATGACCAGAACAGAAGGCAGACACTTGACTGAGCCACCCAGGTGCCCCGAGGATTTCTTTTTAATTGAAATGTAGTTGACATATATTAGTTTCAGGTGTATGACCTTGTGATTTGACAATGATAAACATTACAAAATGCTCACCACAATAGTGTAGTTATCATCTGTCACTGCAAAAAATTATTATAGTATTCTCTGTGCTGTACTTTTTTATCCCTGTGACTTATTTTATAACTGAAGTTTGTGCTTCTTAATCTTCACCTATTTTGCCTATCTCCCCAAACCCTCCCTTCTGGCGCCCACTAGTTTGTTTTCATATTTATGGGTCTGTTTCTGTTTTTGTTGTTTTTAGATTCCATGTAGAAGTAAAATTGTATGTATTTGTCTTTCTCTAATTTCCACTAGCATAATAGCTTCTAGATCCATCCATGTTGCACTTTAAAGTTGCAGAAGACAGTCCACTTTTGGAGTAGAGAATTTGACTTTGTGTTTGGAATTCAGATGCGCTTAACCATGGAAACAGTGCTCTCCAGTCCTTAGTCCTTAAACCTGCAGAACCAGATAGCTCAATTATGTATGACAGGTAAACTAGGCTTTGGGGAATTCTATAGGCAAAACCAGCCATCACTTATGACATTATTTCTTTGGGGAACATTCATTCTTCTTCAAGACTGGGCCTTTGTTTCTTGCCCTATTAGACCCCTATACTTACAAAAGGATCTTAAAGTAATTTACTAAGGAGAACATTCTTATTTCAAAGGTAGGGTCTTGCTTAGTCGTTAAGCATCTGCCTTCAGCTCAGGTCATGATCCCAGGGTCCTGGGTTTAAGCCCTGCATTGGGCTCCCTGCTCAGCGGAAGCCTGCTTCTCCCACTCCCCGTGCTTGTGTTCCCTCTCTCCCTGCTTCTTTCTCTCTGTCAAAATAAATAAAATCTTAGGAAAAAAAAAGGTAGGGTCTTTTCTTACGTCCAGCTTAGCTGACCGACATTGTCCAGCAGGGAAGAGGATAAAAGCTTGTTTGTTTTTTTTTTAATTTGCATTTTCTTTAGCTGCTTTAGTATTCTGAGGGGACTCTTACTCTGGGAATAAGTTATAATTTTTGCTTAAGCTAAGTTGTTTATTTTGTTGTGGTAGGATGCTGCTGCCTTTGATTTGACCTTATATTTCTAAGGCTTTATTTTCTTCAAAGAAAGAATGATAGGGCAAACAAGATCTTCCATGAATGGTTTAAGGTTGTCATCAGACAGTGAATGATACCTTAAGTGGTCTGACTAAAGCAGTGATTTCAACTGGTATAGGGTAGAGGATTGTTTTTAGCTATTATACTTAATATACTTTTAAATTTTCAGTTAACAGTAAAAGAGGGCTTAAGATCTTTATTTTGATTAAAAGAGGGATGTTAAGTCATCAGCCTAAGGAGGAAAAAGATTAAATACAAGTTCATTTTCTCTCCAGACCCAAAAGAACTTACAAAATGTGCCCATGTTATCCTTGTAGTGTGAGCATGGCATGCGTGTGGGGGTGTGGGTGTGTGCATGAGAGAGAGAGAGAGAAATTCAAGCTCAAACAAGTTGTGATTTTATAAGGTTGTTCAGCCCATAAACACTGGGGAGCCAAGATTCAGTTCTAGTTCTTTTATATAATGAGACGTAAGTATCTTGGCAGCTAGAACTGTGTGTATCCAAGGTGGAGGTAGGGATAGGAGAAATTACAGTAAAAGATTTTACTATTAACACGAGAACTTTTATGGCTTACATTAAGTGTACACTTTTTCCTTCGTGGTAGTTAGAACCTTAGTAGAGTAGAACCTTTCATAGGTTAAATAATACATCTTTATGGGTGTTCAGTTTGTTTCCTTGTGGAGTAGAGAATTTGACTTTTTGTGTGAGCTTACTCTAGATGAGGGAATGATCATAAGGTGTTTGCCTTCCCAACAAATGGCATTCCAATAAAGAGGGTGGAGAGTCGGAGGACACACACCAGCGGAACAGAATTATGCATTATCCCCTGTTGCACAGAACCATTTATGGTACAGAGAGTGCTGTACTGCCCTGGATGAGTCTAAGTGTATCCAGACCCAGACCTTTGCTTCTGGGCCATTCAGCTGCTGGGTTTTGTGCAGCAAAAAGTAAAAACATCTAGAAAGTATGCAGTGGTCATTTGGTTTAAATAGCTTGCCCCCTGTGATTCCTCAACAAATAGTGGTGCTTCCTAAATAATGAAATCTGATATAGGACCATTTTTTGAAAGGTTAAGTTATGAAGATTGTTTTGAATATGTCTGGCAGGAATGATAATCTGGACATGACATTGTGTTTGTGTTGGAGCCCGTACACACAGATAGCCAACCACAAACACATCTCTCATAATTACTCATCCAGAAAGCAAGACTGACAGAGCTTAAGACAAAGAGGACAGTTGTGAAACTCAGAGAGCCTGTGTCATGTTGTAGGTTCAGTAACAAATCACCTATTTAGGGTTTAATTTTCCACACTGACCTGAAGTCTGGTTTTGCCTGGAGATGGGGAAAAACATTATCGTCCTTCGATCAAAATCCAAATCTGAAAAAAAGAAATCCAAATCTGTATGCTCAGAGCAGGAAAATGTGTAATTACTTGGTAATAAACAGCTGAACTAAGAAAATTGCCATTCTATCTGAATTCCTCTCGGGTTGTTCAGGGGTTTTATGGGGGTGTGTGGAAAGACTTTTTATGAATTGAGCACTGAGTTCTACCCTTCTCCTGGCCATTTTGACTTTAAGCAAATTAACTTTCTTCCCACAAATAATTTGTAGTGTTTTTACCTTTGCTGTCATTGTTCTAAGTCTCTAAAACATCATGTGCCTTAGTTACCTACCTCCTCAGTGAAAAAGGACATTATCTTCAAGCTTCCATGATTTTTTTTCTTCCAGCTTCTTTTGGGATATCATTTAAATATCCTAAAACCCACTTAGTTTTGGTGCAGAACATTTCTGCAATTCTGGAAGGAAGCCTCCTGCCTATTTGCAGTCACTCCCCACTCCCAGGCCCCAGTTCTAGGGAACCACAAATGTACTTTATAGATTTGCCTTTTGTGGACATTTTATTTAAAAGGAATCCTGTAATATGTAGTCTCTTGACTTTGCCTTCTCTTACTTAACATTTCTGAGATTCATCCGTATTACAACATGTACTTCATCTTCCATTGTATGGATGTACCACACTTTATGCCCTCATCAGTTGATAGACATTAAGTTGTTTCCACTTTTTGGCTCTTACGAGTAATGCAGTTATGGAGATCGAAAGAAACTGCTATGCTATTTTAAGAAACCGCCAAAATGTTTCCCAGAGTAGCTGAACCATTTCACCTTCTCATCAGCAATGTATGGGGGTTCCGTACTTGTTACTGTATTTTTCCATTACAGCCAATCTAGTGGGTGTGAAGCAGTAGGTCACTACAGTTTTGATTTGCATTCCCCTGATGACTAGTAATGATGAGAACCATTTCATGTGCATATTGTCATTCATATATCTGCTTTGGTGAAATGTCCATTCAGATCTTCTGCCCATTTTTAAGTTGTGTTTTTTTTGGTCATCTCATTAACGAGTTGTAAGAGTACTTTATATATTCTTGATACAGGTTACATAAATAATTCACATATATTTTCTCCTGTCTTATGACTTGTCTTTTGGTTTTCTTGATGGTATCTTTTGAAATGCAAACATTTTGAATTTTGATGAAGTCAAATTCAAACATTTTGAATTTTGATGAAGGAGCTTTGAGGTCCTGGGACATGGGATGTGTTAGCTTTTTGGTGTTCTCCAGTGCATCAGGCTTATTTTTTTTTAAGATTTTATTTATTTATTTGACAGATCACAAGTAGGCAGAGAGAGAGGGGAAGCAGGCTCCCTGCTGAGCAGAGAGCCCCATCTAGGGCTCTATCCCAGGACTCTGAGATCATGACCTGAGCTGAACGCAGAGGCTTAACCCACTGAGCCACCCAGGTGCCCCGCATCAGGCTTATTTTGAATACAGGGGCCACAGAGTAGATGTTCCTTATTAAACTTACTCTATTTTTTGGGACGCCTGGGTGGCTCAGAGGGTTAAGCCTCTGCCTTCGGCTCAGGTCATGATCTCAGGGTCCTGGGATCCAGTCCCGCATCGGGTTCTCTGCTCAGCGGGGAGCCTGCTTCCCCAACCCCTCTCTCTCTCTGCCTGCCTCTCTGCCTACTTGTGATCTCTCTCTGTGTCAAATAAATAATTAAAATCTTAAAAAAAAAAAAAAAAACAACTTACTCTGTTTTGGAAAATTCATCTCAAACACACTTACCTTCTTTCAGAGTAAGTTAGCATCTGCCCCAGATACTGTTGTCATCCTGAGCAGACATTGATGTTTTCTGTGAGGTTTGAAAAATTAACACTTGAATGTAAAAGTGTTTTCATTTCATAATGGTCCTGTTTAGGCTTATGTCTTCTTTTTTCCAGAAAACCACCATTCACAAATTATTTTGAAAACATCTAAGGTTAATTGCCAAATACATTTTATGGTTAAAATAACTAAGACACTTGAGGCAGATTTTATCAGAGGTAGATTTTAGGAGGTTGTAATGCCTGGCTAGTTTCAGTTCTGTGAGAAAGAAAACCAACTTTGCATTCCAGAACCTGTATTTTGTTTCGTAAATATCGCTAAGTCATTCCCACAAGATCAGGGTTGCTGAGCCGTAGCACTGTTGACATTTCGGGCTGGGTAATCCTGTGTCGTGTAGGTGCTGTCCTGGGTATCCGAGGACTCTTAGCAACATTCTTAGCCTCTGCCCACTAGATGCCAGTAGCATCCCCCAACTTGTGACAACCAAAAATGTCTCTGGATGCTGACCTGTTCCCTGCAGGGGTATGACCACCCCTCTTCCCCATAAAGAACCACATCTTTAGATGTGTATCTAGAACTGTGATTTTGAATAAATAATAGTAACAGAATTCAAAGAAGTCCCTCTTCCCCTCTTCCCTATCCATAGGTGGGGATTGCCCCTGGGGTTGATAAAATGGCCTTTGCACGAAGCCGGGAAAACGTAGGGGCTGGTGATTCCTCCCTGGCCCGCATAAAGCACTTCTCCATGCTCTTTCTCCCCTTCCTGCCAGCTTCTTGCTGTTCTTTTGTGCAAGTTCGTCTCCCTGCATTGTCTTCTGAGGTCTTCTGAGGGTGAGCACAGACCATGTAGTATTCGCCCTGCCCCCCACCTCCAGTTATTTTAAGATGCAGCTGTGGTGACCGATTCCAGATGGTTCCTGGGAGCAAGCAAACTTCAAGAAAAGGAGGAGGGCTGAGTGAGATTTCCTCTGCTCTGACTTCAGAACACTCCCACTGTGATACAAAGAGCCCCAGAGTGTCAGGTGCTGTGGATTTCAAGGGCAACCAGAGAGGAGTGTGAGAGGAAAGGGTAATTAAGCCTTGTAAGCAAAGCAGAATCGCTGTCCTCTTGTTCAGGCCCTGCTGGGTTGCCCCGACCCAGTTACTCTGCCCCCAGCCACTTAATAGTGCTCGGGCCAGCCAGCTGTCCTCAGACTGCAGCACGTCCCGCAGATATGTGCCCCCCACTCCCTGGAAGCGGCCCGTTACTCTGGAATCACGGATGAGAACTTCCCTCTTGTTCAGGCCCTGCTGGGTTGCCCTGACCCAGTTACTCTGCCCCCAGCCACTTAATAGTGCTCGGGCCAGCCAGCTGTCTGAGGACAGCTCCTCATTCTTCCCTGCATTTGTCTCTGCAAGGTCCCGACCCTGAGGTTGCAGTTGGCACCGTTCAGCATCCCACAGGCTGTGATGGCCCTTTTGGGTGCAGCAGTCCGATCTGCCCCTGGAACTCGGGGAATAATCTGTTTGTAGTGGCTACTAAGTACTGGACAACACCACCTTCCAGGTCGTTCTCATGAAATCGTGGCTATAACATTGTAATGAGTTGCAACAATGCAGATGCTTAACTCACTGAGCCACCCAGGCGCCCCCCGCCCCCATTATGATTTCCAAAGGTCTTTCCTTTCCTTGCTGGCTAATGAGAACTCTGGCTTCCATATTTTTTTCCTAAATCACATTTTACTCAATTCTTTTCTTTCATAATGGCTACTTTCCCCTTCAGCTGACGTCAGATTCTACTGCCTCCTATAATTTTCCTAATTGCTTTCTCTTCTGTTTCAGTCTGTGCCTTGACAATGGGAAAGAAACATTTGAGAAGGCATATTTTGGGAAGGGAGGGCCCTGAGCAGTTTAAGGAGGTAGCGATTTCCTAATTCCACTTTCTCTTACCAGCTCCTCTCAGTGCATCTCTGACCTAGCCTCCTGCTCATAGGCAAAAACTTGACCTGGGGAGGAGGAAAGGAGCGTTCCTGAGGGCCACTCTGTGCAGTGCCTGCCTGTGTCTTCTCATGCACTGTTTTATTTAATCTGCAAGTAGCCATTTGAGGGGGGTTTGTGTGTGTGTGTCCGTCCACTTTTACCTCTGAGGAAATGAGACATAGGTTAGTTTGTCATTGTCACAGAGGGCCAGCATTCAGATGCAGGTCTGTCTGATCCGAGGTCCTAGCTGTCTCTGTTTGATGGCCTTCTCTGCTGCGCTTAGTACCACCAGCACAGAGTGTGGGGAGAGGAACCTTGGGTCCCCAGAAGAGTGGATACTGTGAAAGACACTTGTGTGTGGGGTAGGAGGTCATGATACCTCGCTGTAAGGGCAGCTTCAGTTCTTTGAGGAAGGATAAAACCAGGTGAGTACTGGTCTCCAGAAGGATCATTTTGATTCGGAGTGGCAGCTACCATTTCCCTCTGGGCATAGAAAATATGATTCAACCACTAGACAACTTCTCTTCACAAAGAATGACTTGATTAGTTAGGAGAACAATAATTCTGCTGGACTCAAAAGTGTCCTTAATTCTACGACTGAAGAAGATAGGAATAAGCCTAAGTAGTATCAGTGCGTTCAGTTTAGAATAGACTTGTTTTGGGGGCACCTGGGCCGCCTCAATCGGCGAAGCGGCTGTCTTTCGATCTTTGTTGTGAGATCAGATCTTGATCTGAGTTGTGAGTTCAAGCCCCGGCTTGGGCCTGTGGAACCTACTTAAAACACATAGGCACAACACAATAGAATGGCCTTTTTTTTTTTTTTTTTTTTTTTTTTTGCCTTTTTTGTGTTAGAGTGGATAAGTGAGGTGATAAGGTAAGGGTAGTGTGTGTGTGTGTGTGTGTGTGTGTGTGTGAGTGAGAGAGAGAGAGAGAGGTTGAAGATGGATATTTTCAGGGTTCTGGGAATTCACCTTGGAACTTTGCTTTCCTAATTCATGATAAGGAGAGTATCACCTCTTATTGACTCTGAACTAAAGAAAGCTAGCTGCTGCCTCCTGTGTGATTGCTTGCCGGTTTTACCCTCTCCGAGGGAAGCAACATAATGACAGAAGAAGCATGGAGCAGGCGTGAGGACGGAGGAGTGGTTGGGTTGCTGAGCTGACATGCTTCCCTGGTGGGCCGCTTGCTTCAGCTCTCTTGAATCGTTCTTGTCACTCACTTGCCATGTGGGACTATCAGGGAAATAAGCTCATGGAAGAATTGAGAAGTAAATAGAAATTGCTGGATTATTGCTGGCTATCTAACAGTTTCTCAAACAGGGAAAAAGATTTATACTTGCACTTAGAACCCGGGAAAGGTTTATACTTGCTACTGGAACTGGGTTGACATTTAACTTCTCATCTGAAAACACTACAGATTAACTATTTTAAGCTGTGAGACCAAGTCTGTGGTAACAGACCGGCAATTAATCATCTAGTATTTGTCTCTTCAAAAATGATGTATTACAGCCCCACCAGGTGGCTGCCAACAGTGTGAATGAGACAGGCCAACACCCGCCAGGAGGAGGGAGAAGCTGCTCTTGATTTTATTTGTGCATCATTTTGACTGCATCAAAAGTCAGCTTAGGGAAGGGCAAAGAAAGGGGAAAGAACACTGTAGGGCTTTCTAGGAAGTCTGGCAGAAAACCCCCACACAATCACTGTGACTCAACTTCAGACATAGAAATACCCCAAACCCAGGCAGAGTTTTTGAATGAGTTACTTGTGTTTCAGGCTCGTATATTCTGGTGCCCTTGTTCTGGCTGTTAGTTTTTCTAAAAGAGCAGGGGATGCTTTAGGCCCATAGGTTAGTTTTGGCTTGTGACCACTGGACACTCGAATGTGATCTAGCTCAGATTCTAAACATCACATGCAGTAGTGTAGTAGAAAGAAATAAAACTGGTGACCTGAATTTCCTTTTACGCCCTTCTCCTTTAGGCAAGTGGCTTTTTTTTTTTTTTGGCCCTCAGTTTTCCCATCTGTGAAATGAGTAAATGATACTGGCTGATCTCCAGAAACTCTTAGTCATGTGCATGAGCATTTGAGCAATTTTTGTTTTAATCTGGAAAAGAATAAACGTGTTAGACGTTTGAAACCAAATAAAAAAGATGAGTGAGAAAAGCTATATTTAATGTAGACATTTACATTTTTTAAATTAAACTCTACATTATGATATTGATGACAAGAAGAATGAGACCGTTCACTCTTCTCTAGTTGTGAGATGGCACAGATGTGATAATAAAGTCCATATGCAGCCTCGCCGAAAGTATCTGATTAGACATAAAATTTTAAAAATAAAAGAATCTGATAAGTAAATTGAGCTATCAAGTTATTCTAGGCAGCACAAGGAGTATGAAAACACACACACACACACACACACACACAGAACTATGAAAACACTGAAAGGTGAAGTTCGTTTTCCCAACTTACTGGTTCTGTTCTCGTCTAGGTTTAGAGAAAAGAGAAATTGTTTCTTTCTGTGTATTCAGTAAATATCTTCATCATTTGAAAATCAGACAGTATAAAATTGAAATTTTAAGAGCTCTGAATAACACATTTTGGTTTGTTGTCCTGTAGTCTATGCACTGATTAATAAAATGAACTACCCTTAGATATCCTAAATTGGACCCAGATATCCTAAATTGCAGCTAGTAAGTAGATGACTGCTTCATTGACCTTATTTTTTCATGTTAGTTGAAGACCGTGATTTCAAAAAAGCATAACTGAAATTTTCTTCCAATTTTTGACGATACCACCAGTTTAGGAAATACAAAGAACCGGTTGTGATGATGGTAGGAATCCTTGTCCCACACTCCTTGTACCTTGCCCCTTAACAAATTTTACCCTTTGTGTTTGCCCACTTTTAAAAAAAAATAGTTAATTCGTTGTTTTAAAAAATTACCCAGGATTGAAGAAAACTGATTCCATATGGTGACTCCTCCTACCCTTAAAAAAAAATCAGCTTATACATTTTTTGCTACTTCCCTTGGTTTGGTTTGCGTTCTTCCATATGTGCTTTTATAGGCATATTGCTATGCCACCTGCTTGAAATTTGGAAGATTAGCTTTGAATGTAGCATAGACTTTGATCTAGGAGGGTTTTTTTTTTCCCTGTGAGACATTTACATGAAAACAGAATCTATGATTGTCATAGTTTATCTGTTCCTCCCGCTTATATCCTACCTGAAGTCATAAGGCTCCATGAAGGACATTGCAGCTGGTTGCTGTGGAATTGATTGATAATTAGTAAAATATTACTTCAGGTAGAAATTAAGCAGCAACAACTGTTGATTTCTTAAAGAGACAAGATAAATTCAGATTTTCAAATATTGGCACAGACCTCATGATAATTTAAAAGTAACAATTCTTGTTGTGGTGAAAAAATTTAGAAAGTTAGTTTCACAATGCACCGTATGTCAAATGCAGTCTTGCATCTATTTTAAATTTAGTTTTCTATTTTAATTAAAAAAAGGGGTTTTGTTTTCAGACTTGTTCCTCCTAGTAACCACATGATGAAAGTTTACCAATGAAAAGCATGCATATGTCACATACATATTTTACATGTTATTATACATTATTCCCGGCAGTCTTTTGGACTAAACAATTTTCCAATATCTTTTTGTTGAGCAAAAACTATGGCAGTGGTCCACGTACATAATCTTAGCTCTGGAATTCAAAGTTTAGCTTCTAGTTTTCTGTGCCCTGCTAATTGTGAGTTTGAGGGATATTTCCTATGTTCATCTTCATTTGCATCAAAAAGGAGTGTTTGGCCATTTTGCCATATATTATAATAACCCATTTTCAGTGATGTGTTATTTTACTTCTCTAAGCTTACTTTCCACCTCTGTATAAGACAGAGGTTGTGGGTATGGATGTGAGAGATGGGAGTTTAGGTTAGAACAATTTCTAATGTTTTCCTCTTGTGAATATTTTATGGCATTATGGAAGCAGACTGCATTGGTGGTTCTGGGGCCTCATCTCTATTTGTTCTTCATTGACTTCGCTTTTTTTTTTTAATGTTTTTTTATTTATTTGCCATAGAGAGAGAGAGAGTATACACAGCAGGCAGAGAGGCAGGCAGAGACAGCGAGAGAGAACAGGCTCCCCGCCGAGCAAGGAGCCCGATGCAGGACTTGATCCCAGGACCCTGGGATCATGACCTGAGCTGAAGGCAGCGGCTTAACCAACTGAGCCACGCAGGCGTCCCCCATGGACTTAGCTTTTACTACAAGAATTTCGTTAGTTCTAGCCATGATGCACAGGGGTTTCTGAAGGATTTAGGTATACTCTAAATAATTAAATGTGCTTGGCTATTACGCATTTAAATTATGCCAAAAGTGTCTTTATCAAACAAAAATTGGAGTTGGCTTTCAAAGAATCTAAACAAGGCTGAGTATAAATGGAATTAGGGTCATTTATCAATATCCTTTCTTTTATATCATTAGTTGAATTAATGTGTAAGTATTTGGCCCAAGGAAGAAATGTAGCTTTTGTTTTATTTATTTTTTTTTAGCTTTTGTTTTATTAATGGCTTAGCCTTACTGCAACCTTCCTTGTAGCTTGCAATAAGCACATATAGCTATAGATTCTTGAAGATTCTTGTAACCTTCCATCTCACATGAAGTTCATAAGCAATAAAATAAATTTAAGCTGTTATTCTTCCTCTTCGACTTGCTCTTTTCTGGGTGTATGGTTGCATGACTGTTTTGTCTTCTGTCTAATCTACTCACAATCGTTTTTGTGCTCTTAGAGAATAAAAGCCTATGAGTGAAATTATGTCACCATTACTTTTACAATCAAATGCTAGAGAAGAAAATACCCTGATAAATGGGAGACCCTTTGAAATCCGTCCACAAAGAGGAGAGGCAAAGGTACTATATTAATCTGGTACCTTTTTTTGTTTTTTGTTTTTTAAGATTTACCCATTCATTTGAGAGAATGAGTGAGAGAGAGCAAGTGAGGGCAGAGGGAAAGAAACTTCAAGGAGACTCCTTGCTGAGTGTGGAGCCTGACATGGGACTTGACCCCACGGCCCATGAGCTCATGACCTGGGCTGAAACCAAGAGTCAGACGCCCAACCGGCTGAGCCACCTAGACGCCCCTAGGCGCCCCAATCTGGTATTTTTTTGAGAGACTTGATCAGTGTGTATCGGTGTTGCACTTCCCATGGTTAACATTGTGTCCTTTGTTTAGATATCCTTGGAACAGAAGATCTTGTTGTGGAAGCAGCTGCTGATGCTGTAAGGTTTTATCCCTGGACCATTGATAATAAATACTACTCAGCAGATATCAATCTCTGTGTGGTGCCGAACAAATTTCTCATCACTGCAGAGATCGCGGAGTCTGTCCAAGCATTTGTGGTGTACTTTGACAGCACACAAGTAAGATTTGGTTTGCCTGGGACCTTGAGTGAGAAATTATTTGGTGCTTTCTTTATTCTGCGCCCAGCCCCCCGGCCTTTTCCATGAATTCTTTTACTGTCTCTTCTTCTGGTTGTTTGTATGTTTGTTTTTCCTCCCTCTAGAAGTCTGGTCTTGATAGTGTCTCCGCATGGCTTCCACTGGCAGAAGCATGGTTACCTGAGGTCATGATCCTGGTCTGTGACAGAGTGTGTGAAAATGGTAAGGCATGCCAGTGGGACCATGGTTGGTTCATATAATTGCTGTACCTTGGTAAACAGAATATACTTCATTTTCTTAACTTAGAACAGTACATCTGTGTACACCCTGTGATTATATTACTTTACAAAGTATTTTTAGCTATTTCTCTTTGGAATCTTGCAATATTTACATTTAATTTTTTTAAGAATCGACACTTTGGGTTTGAGAAATCATTTTCTTTATTTTGGATGCCTTTAGGATAACACTGAGGGTAACACTGAGATTAATGGAAGTATTGCAGCGATATGCTGTTTTAAAAAATTTTACTTATGAAGATTTTTTTTGCACATTAGGTGTAAACCGACAGAAAGCTCAAGAATGGTGTATCAAGCACGGCTTTGAATTGGTGGAACTTAGTCCGGAAGAGTTGCCTGAGGAGGATGGTAAGTATTTATGTGTCAGGAGAAACATGGCTTTTGGATTCAGATGTGAGGGAGTATTTTAATGCAGGGAAGAAGAGTCAAAGTGAAATTCAAAAAACATTTTTTCCTCAGCTGTTTGAAGAGATTTGTGCACAACCCATTGGTGTGGTCTTACTATTAACCAAATAATCCATCTTTTTGGCTTTACCACACATTGGGATTTTTCAAATATTGTTTGTTTTTCTTATAGATAAATGTAGAGGATTTCTACCTTAAATTTTAGTCATTTCCTCAGTCTCTTATCCTTTGTTTGCTGCTAAAAAAGAGGGTTTGACCCATGCACTAAATAGTTAAAGATTATGTTCCTTATTTTGAATTTCTCACGTCCTGAGGCCGAATTCCCAGGAACTGTAGGGGGTATGTTGGCCCTGTTTTTATGTCCTTTAGACATTTGAGACCAAAAACAGACCCAGAATGTCCCCAGCACCAACCCCAGGGTAGCGCTCCACATAACTGCCTTCTGTGATGTTTCTTCCCCCTCTCTTCCCTTCCTCCACTGCTATTCTCACCTTGTCTCCTTCAACATCTACGTGTGCTGGCTACCATGGGACCTATCAAGAGAAGACAGGTTTTGGACCACCAAAACCTTACAGTCCAGTACAGGAGATAAATACATATATGAACAATTGAATTGCAAAGTGGAATGTCATAAGCATTTAAAAACGTATGTGTCTTGTGGTATTTCAGAGATGGGAGAGATTATTTCTGTTTAGAAATTCCAAGACTGTCATGGCATCATGAACTTTCACATGTCACTTGCTCCATGGGGAAGAAATGGGGAAGGCACAGGGCTTGTAGTGAGGGGACCAGTAGGGACATGGCTTTAAGATGCCAGTTGTTGCAAAAGACATTCTAAGAGGGGCTCCTGGGTGGCTCAGTGGGTTAAAGCTTCTGCCTTTGGCTCAGGTCATGATCCCAGGGTCCTGGGATTGAGCCCTGCATCAGGGTCCCTGCTCAGTAGGGAGCCTGCTTCTCCTTCTCTCTCTGCCTGCCTCTCTGTCTGCCTGATCTCTGTCTGTCAAATAAATAAATAAAATCTTAAAAAATAAAAAAAAAGACATTCTAAGAGACAGCCAATATGAATTAAAGTACATAGACAGGATATTATTCTACAAACGCCATTTTATTTTATTTTTTAAATTTTTTTATTTTTTTTAAAGATTTTATTTATTTGATAGACAGAGATCACAAGTAGGCAGAGAGGCAGGCAGAGAGAGAGGAGGAAGCAGGCTTCCGGCTGAGCAGAGAGCCCGATGCGGGGCTCAATCCCATGACCCTGGGATCACGACCTGAGCCGAAGGCAGAGGCTTTAACCCACTGAGCCACCCAGGTGCTCTACAAAACCCATTTTAAAAGGGAATGAAGTAATCTCTTTTTATATTCTGCCTTATTTAGAATTTTTTCAGAATGTTACCTTTGGGAATAAAACCCTGCCAGAGAAGACCAGGTTAAAAAAGGTTGATTTTTGTCCCTCTACATTTTTAATAATAATTGAAAATGAACAAGTATAATTTCTCTTCCCATGTCGTATAGGTCCCCTTAAGTTGGGCCGTGTTTTGTGTATGTGAGCATGTACATAATTGCCTATTTCTGACACTAAAATTTTCTCTTCATCCTGTTGTCCTTCGGAGTCCACATTTGAGTCATTTATTTAAATCTGTTTTTATTTTGTAATTTCTTCTCCCTTACACCACCATACATCTCCTTGCCCCTCGTCTGAACAATGTTCTTGCATTAATATTGCATAATATTGAAATAGATTTTGATAGATCTTTAGATGAAGTAATGAAATCCTCCCTAGAATTTTTAAAAATAAACCATCAGCTTTGTATGTGTGTATCCTAACACCAGTATGAGACTTCCTGCTTGTCTGGATTAGATTTCATCTTACTGGTTCTAGCTCTTTAGTTCAGACCATATTTTTGGTTGATGGTTCTGTCGTCTGAAGTGTTAGTTATCCTTTTAAGAACTGAATCACTCATAGTTCAGGTAAACATGCCTTTTATTTCTTTATTTAAACATTGAGGGTGATAAAACTCATCTTTGTATTGTTAGTTTAATCCTTGCCATGTTTCTGTTAGGTTGGTAGGTCACTGTTTTTCGGATGACTTATCCAGCCCTCAGTCCTTACACAGTGCCTGCTGCCCTTCAGGCACCGTGTTGGGTGGTGAGCCCTGCCTAAAGGGGCAGTTACAGGGGTGAATCGTCACTTCCAGCGCCTCTTTCCTCTGGGAGAGGTGTGTGCAGAGTGGCATCAGCCCCACTTTTCTTTGCGAATAGCATACATGATTTGCCCTTGATCAAAGAGTTAACAAATTATGGACCCCTGCTTATTCGCGCTGTCTCTCTGTCAGATAAATAAAATATTTTTAAAAAGAGCGCCTGAGTTCCAATTCAGATTTTCTGACTTCTAATTCCATGCCTGGCCAGGCCACGAGACACGGGTTCTCTGTGGACTGTGCTCTGTAGGCTCTTAGGAGACTTTCTCCTTCAGGCACATGGAAACTACTTCCGCCATCATTTGCCATATCTAGTCTTATAACGCTCATTTCCATCATACACATATCTGCAAGCTGAGAATGTCACCTTGTTAGTATGCTAACTGGGGTTACTGCCCTGTTATTCTGAGTAGTATCAGCTAAATTCCAGAAGCAAAATAGTACCAATACTAACCCAGCTAAACTAAGTTGTTGGTTTTTATTTTTAATGATCCTTGCCTGTCTCCTACACTTACGGTAGTCATTTTACTTCTCTTAAACTATCTTTGTCTAATCAGGAAATTGTCCTCTGAATATCTACTATAAACAATAATTTTTACTCAGTGATTCCCAGGAGAAGGTAGGGGCATTTACAGCATTTTGTGGCACACCAGTAGGACCATCACTGCCTTCAGGAAACTCATTCTCCTTAAATAGCCAAAATTGGTGTTTCCAAAGCTTTGCCAGGATTGTATAATTAACAGGAACTCACATTTTCAGGAGAATATGAGTAGATTCCATTGGTGAGGTGATAGAGATGACTTTATCATAGCAACCTTTTACAAAGTGCATTTATATCATTGTTTGATTTAGTTTCTAGGATATTCTTATCAAGAGCTCTAAGCTCTGTATTTTTTTCTTTACTAGGTAAGTTACAATGTTAAGTACCAACTAAATAAGCAAGATAACTAAGCCACAGTTATTTAAAAGTACGGTTTGGGGGGATATACATACACACACACACACACACACACGGGTGTGTGTGTGTGTGTGTTTGTAAATATGTGTATAAATATATCTGTTTCTCCTCCCTGATTAGATGACTTCCCGGAATCTACAGGAGTAAAGCGAATCATTCAAGCCTTGAATGCAAATGTGTGGTCCAATGTAGTGATGAAGAATGGTAAGTAACTCAGGACTAAAAATCCCGAGGGTTTTTTTTTTTTCTCCTATTCCTTGTAGGCTTAAATTATTTGTGTATATGCGGAACCATTTGACTCATATAAAATCTATACGTTTGTTCAATTTTAAGTTCCCAGCTGAAGAAAGAGCCAAAAGGGGTGCCTGGGTGGCTCAGTGGGTTAAAGCCTCTGCCTTCGGCTCAGGTCATGGTCCCAGGTTCCTGGGATCAAGCCCCGCATCAGGCTCTCTGCTCGGTGGGGAGCCTGCTTTTCCCTCTCTCTCTGCCTGCCTCTCTGCCTACTTGTGATCTTTGCCTGTCAAATAAATAAATAAAATCTTAAAAAAAAAAAGCCAAAAGTAACATTTCTAAGAATTTATAATGTATGTTTAATAGTTAATTCAATAAGAACTTAAGAACTTAGAGCTTGCTTATAATGAGTCTAGCATTGTCATGGGGCACCTGGATGGCTCAGTTAAGTGTCCACCTTTTGGCTTGGATCATGATCCCGGGGTCCTGGGTTTGAGCCCTGCATTGGGCGCTCTCCTCAGCAAGGAGTCTGCTTCTCCCTCTGCCCCTTTCCCCCACCCCATTCATGCTTTCACTCTCTGCCTCTCTTTCTCTGAAGTAAATAAATAAAATCTTAAAGAAAAAAAAGAAAAGCCTAGCATTGTCTTTGGCTTTGAGAAATACCCCCAAAATTGTAAAACATGAACCCTATCCCTAAGGAGCTTGTGGTTCAGCTATGGAATGAAAGTGTGCACCTTTAACATGCTAGTTAACCATGCAAGGGAGTCTTTGATGAGTGCAGAATGACAGATACAAGTAGTAAACACATAGAGGTCAGAGATGTGGTTGTTGTTGTGGGCATGAGTATACAGAGAGTGCGTCAAAGTGAAAGCAGGTCTTGGCCGTAGTGTTCATGGGATGGTCAAGATTTGGGTAGTTGAAGGGGGAGAGTGCCAAGCAGGGGAGGAAGCATGGCATGAAGAATAATGGTGGTGTATTTGAGGGTCACTTAGCAGTTGGAGCTAGTTTAGAAGAGGGAGGCCTGAAAGCTGGGCAAGAGCATCTGGACTATTTCTGATAGGAATTGGTGAGTCACTAGCGCTATTTTACGGAGAGAGTGATGCAAAGAAGTTAGCATCTTTCAGAGGTTAACGTCATGGTGGTGTGCAAGTGAGTTCAGTGGTTGAAGCAGGTGGAGGTAGACCTGAAGTCAGGGACACCAGGGGGCAGCCCGAGAGTGAGGTCGTGGGGCCTGGGCTGATACGGTGGCAAGTGGCCATGGGGCGGGAAGCCAAAGCTGAGATGCAGGGAGAAGGGCGTGGGCTGGTTGGTGTACGTTGGCGCACGTTGGCCCACGTTGGCCCCTGACTGTTGGTATCAGTTTAATGAGGCTGCGATAGCGAAGTACTGCATGCGGGGAGGGTAGAACGGCAGGTGGTTATTGTCTCCGAGCTCTAGAAGCCAGGTGTGCAAAACCAAGGTGTCTGCAGGGCCATGCTCCCTCTGAAGGTGCCAGGGAGGGATCTGTTCTGTTCTCGTTTCTGGCTTCTGCCAGTTCTTTGGCTGGTGATAGCATGCACACCTCCTGTCCTCACACGGCCTTTTCCCCATGTGCCTGTTTGTGTTCACATTTCTTTTTTGTATGAGGATAATTGTCATACTGCGACACTTGGGTGGCTCAGTTGGTTAAGTGGCTTCCTTCGGCTCAGGTCCTGTGATTAGGTCCTACATCCAGCTCCTTGCTCAATGGGGAACCTACTTTTCTCTCTGCCTACTCTGCCTGCCACTCCCCCCTGCTTGTACTCTCTCTCTGGCAAATACATAAAATCTTTAAAAAAATAAATAAAATAAGGACAGTAGTCATACTGAATTAAGGGCCCACTCTACTTCAGTGTGATTTCATCTCAACTAATTATATGTGCAAATAAGGTAACATTCTGTTTCCCAGTAGGGTAACATGCTGAGGTATTGGGAGTTAGAACTTCTACCTGTGAATTTGATGGAGGGTACAGTTCAACCCATAACATAGTCCTTTAGGAATTGCTGGCTGTGTGGTATTTTTCTGTCTTGTAGCACTTGGTTGTCTCAACAAGTATGCCATGGTAGCTGAAACACTACAGAGAGCAATGAGAAAAAGCTTATTTACACTGAGCTTACCCCATCTCCCCTGAGATAAGAGTCAAGTGGAAGATCAGCTTTATACAAGTAGAATACTTCATCTCAGTTTTTGATTGGCATGTTAAGTGAGTGTTAAGTGAGATTGGGGCCCTTTGGCTTGCCTGAGATCTGACCTGACCCATGTCATCCTTGGAGAATCTCCTTCTGGTATAGTAAGCTACTCCTTTCCCCTTTCTCTCCTTTTATCCTTCCTCTCCCCCACTTTACTCTTTCTAGGGGGAATCTAATGTGTCTGTCACATTGAGTTGTAAAGATAGATGTTATTCTTTTACAGTAGCGATTAAAATAAGGCCCGGCTAGATTAAGATTTTAGCCTATGTTGTCATCTCCCTGTTACCGAAACAGACTCAGAATGAGGCTTGGTCCTTCTCATTCCTTCATTGAGCAAATCCTTGTTGAGCATTTATCATCGGCATTGCTGTATATGATCTTCACTATAAAAATAGGTTTAAGGTATGGTACATAAACTGAATCAATTTGGAACAAAATTATATTCAGTGGTGCTTGTTAAATTTATGAGAACTATTTTCAGAGAAGCTTACTCGGCTTCAATCACTTTTTGAAAAATCTGCCCCCCGCCACCCGGCCCCGTCAGTTCATACATTCAGGAAGTACTGCCTTGTAATTTACATTTATAGCTATATATTTAGAAGTGGGACTGAACACACTTTATTACTTTGGAATTTTCTGAAAAAAGGCTGTTCTACCTGTTTTAGACACTAAACAAAATTCTTAAGAGAATTGCAGAGCAAGGAGGCATACTGTGGAGATTTCATGACTCTTTGCCCTGAGCGTCTCTAACCTTCTTTTCTCTTCAGTGTTGGTACGCTGATTTGCAATTCACAAAAAGCCAAAATACTACCAGTAGCTTAATTCCATGTTTAAGAGGACCCTGAACTGTGTGGTGTGAAGGAGACTTAACTATCTTCTCTCTAGGAGGAGCCCTAGATGTGGAAATACAGTGACATTTGGATATAGCCCAGGTCTTAGGCAGTGTCAAGGACATCCTTGTATAGCCCCACATCTTAGAGACTGAGCGCTGTGTGTGTATGGGTTGGGTCATGTTACTCCTCCAGAGTGACCTACTTCCCGTGCTCTTTGCAGGACTTTGCTTAGCTGGTGGTCTGGGGACCCAGGGAACTGCTCCTTCCTCCCACCAGGCTTTTCATGATTGTCTGCCAGCAGGTGCTCACACTGGTTAAATTTGGTTTTGGGGGATCTCTTCCCCTAGATCTTTTTCTCTTTCACCCCTACTATTTTCTCTTTTTCTTCTGTTGTTTTTCTCTTACTTTTAAAAACTGGTGGTTAACTGTATATAGCATAATATTCCCTATGTTAACCATTTTATGCATACAGTTCAGAGGCAGTAAGTACATTCACATTGTTCTGCAGCCATGACTGCTCCAAGTTTTTTAAACCAAAAAACTGTTTAAATCAATAAGTTGGTTGACAAAGAAAGATATTAGAGGTATTCTTTCTTCTTCGTCGTCGTTGTCTTCTTCCTTTTTTTACTGGAAGTTCATCCAGTTATTTTAATGGAGGAATAAATGTTTACACAAGATCTTAGAGTGTAGTGTACCTAATTCATTCCAGGCTACCATAACAAACTCTGACCCAAGCCCTTAAAGATAGGGGCCAGTAAAGAAATTTTCTCGTTCGTGAACATAAATGCCATGATTTTAATAAAAAGAATAGCATTTAACTGCTGTAATACATGGCCTTATACTTTATTTTGTTGTAATGGAATTTCCCCTTTACTGCTGTTTCTCTAAAGAATCAAGCGACAGTTTCCAGTCCTAACACTGTCACTCAGCTCTGTGACCTTGGATCTCATTTTGCCTGGGCTTCATTTGTAATCTGGAAAATGCAGTTGAGCCCCATCCATTGCTCACCACTGTGGATACCCATTCCATTCACCTGGAACACCTTTACCTGTGCCTTACCCAGAGCATTTCTCTCGGAAGGGGCGGGGAGCAGCTATAGTTTACTGTAAGTGTCTTAGGAATTCAGATCTGCAGCCCTGGCTGAAACTACGGACATAAATGATCGTCATCTAGTTCTAACTTGTAAGAGTCTGTGCCTAATCCATGGGAGTGAATCAAGCATTCGGAAAGTGGCATTAGCCCTGACGGACTTGCTCTCTCCGATTCCTAAGTTGTGGGGTGTTGGCAAGTCACCTCTCTGACTTACAAAGCTGGCTAAAGACAGGACTGCCCAGTGTAGAGTCACCAAGAGGCAAAGACAAAAATTGTGGGCCATGCCTTTTATCTGTCCTCAGTGCCTTTTTCTGGTAGGAGCTAATATTATGGCAAAGTCACCAGTGTTTGCATTATGTAATCCACCTGCAGATCTGAAAGAAATAATACAGCCTTTTTAAGTAGCTAATTGTCTAGGAGCATAATTGAGACCCTAGGTGTACCTGGGCCATTTGAGTTTTTCCTGTCGACCTCAACTCTCTCTCTGGTCCACAATTTAAATCCAGTTTCAAGTGTTCATTCAGGCATTTAAAAAATATTTATTGAGTACTTGTTATGTGCCAGGCATTGTTCTGCATGCTTGGAATACATCAGTGAGAAAAATGAATAAAAATTTCTGTCCTTGTGGTTTTAATTCTGGTGGGAGGCAGTAGTCAACAGACAACACAATAAATTACACAGTGTGTTAAGAAGATGTTAAATGATACAGGAAAAAAATAATAAAGCAGTGTTTGGATGTTGAGATTGCCAGATAGACTGCAATATTAAACCGGGTGGTCAGGATTGGTCTCCTTGAGAGCTTGAGATTTGAGGAAGGAGATGAGGTGCTTTGCCACGTGGATATCTGGGAGAAGAGCAGAGCAGGTATCGGGAATAGCTACAGCAAAGGCCCTAAGGGAAAAGCGTGCCTGATGTGTTTGAAGCACATTTAGGAGCACACAATGGCTGAGGGGAGAAGGTCAGAGAAAGTGGAGGAGCAGATTATTTAAGGCTTTGTAGGGCATGAGAGTAACTTTCAGATTTACTTAAAGTCAGCTGGGAGCTGTAGCAGGTCATTGAGTAGAAGAGTGACGTGATCTGACTTTAGGTCTAAAAGGATCCCTCTGGCTGCTGGGTGGAGAATAGGTGATGGAGGTGAGGAGGAGCCAAGAAGACCTCTTAGGAGGCCATGGCAGCACTCCAGGAGAGAGACAGTGGTGACCTGGATGAGAGTTGTAGCAATGGAAGACGTAAGTACAGGTCAAATTCTGGATATATTTTGAGGTGGGGCTAGCATGATTTCCTGATGGTTTGGATATGAGATATGAGAGAAAGAGAGCAGTCAAGGACTCCAGGATCTCGACCTGAGCAGTTTGAAGGATAGGTTGCCATCAATTGCAGTGAAGAAGCTGCAGATGAAACAGACTTTGAGAGGCAAAGTGACATAAGAGTAATTAAGCTTTGACCTGCTAACTTTGAGATGGCTACTAGACTTCCAAGGAGAGATGGCAAGTAGCCAGTTGGATAGACATGTGGACTTTCAGGAGAGAGGCAAATACGTGGCATTTAAAACCATCAGCCTGGGTGAGATAACCAAGGGAGTAAGTGTAGTAAATAAAGTGGACCAAGGACTCAGCCCAGGGACATTACAACATCAGGAGAAGAGAAGGAACCAGCAAAGGACACTGACAAAGAATGACCAGCAGGGTAGAAAAACCAAGACAGTAGATCCTAGCAGAGTGTTCTTTTTTTTTTTTAATATTTTATTTATTTATTTGACAGACAGAGATCACAAGTAGGCAGAGAGGCAGGCAGAGAGAGAGGAGGAAGCAGGCTCCCTGCTGAGCAGACAGCCGGATGTGGGGCTCGATCCCAGAACCCTGGGATCATGACCTGAGCCGAAGGCAGAGGTTTTAACCCACTGAGCCACCCAGGCGCCCCACTAGCAGAGTGTTCTTAAGATGGAGGGAACAGTTAGCTATGCCAGATGCTGCCAGTAGGTCAAGTAAGATGAGAACTGACCTCTGGATTTAGCAATGTGGGGTGTCACTAGTGACACCAATAGCTATAACCTCTCCATAATCGCAGTTTCACACATCCCATTCTCTGAACACCACTGAATTTTCCAGCACACTTCCTCCCTACAGTGCCTCAATCCAACTATTCTTCAATTCAGCTGCGACTTCAAAACTATCACCTTTGCACCGACCCTCTCCCCACTGATTTTCTCTTTCTCTTTTCTACAGCATTGTAGCTATTGGTAATGATAAAGTCTTAGGGCATGACTGGGAATACATGGTCAAAGTGGGGGAGAGGACATCGGTAAAAGACATTTAGTGAACTGAGAGAGAGATTGTTGTGGCTCTGTGGCTATTGAACTTGCTAGGAATTCTTCAGTATTGGAGAAAATGACAGTGAGCCAGTAATTAAAATTATGAAGAAATGAGGGGAAAATGGAGGGGAGGGGTCTGTTCAATGATGGTAGTGAAGTTCTAGGACACTTGCCATAGTCTTTGTGAAAATAGCAGGAGGCTTTTATATTGGGGGATATTTTAGGAGTAATTTAATCCATTGTTTCTCAGCTGAGACCCACTGAGGGTAGGGGAGCACATTTCAGATGCTACACTCTCCCTCTCAAGGTACTTGCCTGGCTCTCAGTGACAGTTACTTTAGTGAGCCTGTATTCCCAGTTGGCTGATAGGATGACGAATCTCTCAACTACATTGGGCTAAAAACTGTTAGGAACTTTTGAGCTAGTCTCTTCTCTCCGGTTTAGGAATGGCTTTGATAGCATCCTTGCCAGATGACCATCCATCCTTTTTGGTTAAATGAAGTAACAGGTACTTCAGTAATTTGTTAAATAGTCCTAGAAACAATTCATTACATAGAGAAATCAAAGAATGTTTTTATAATTACTAGCAGATAGAGAATCTTTTTATGCTAGTAGTGTTGGGGGGAGGACACTTGCTTTACTTTGTCATACAGCTGAGAATAAATGGTGACAGTTTTCTCTCTGGGTGATGATGTATTTTCCCTGCTTCTTGCTGTTACTAGCTTTCCTTTTGATCCCTCGTCTTCCTAGTCTTCTTAGGAGGTGAAGAAAGTTCCAACGGAATTGGGAAAAAATTTAGCTCCGGGCTACTGAAGTAATCAAGGGGATGGGAAGAATGGAGATTGTCTAAAGTAGTAGTTTGGAAAAACCAAAGCTGAGAAGGGATTTAACTGGAATCTGTAGTATAGGTATGTATTGGGTAGATACGGACTGGATTTCCCAAATCCCAGACTATTATAACTTCGATTTCAAATAAAATGAAAGCATTATTGAACATGGCAGGAGGTAGTTTGTAGAGTACATTACACTAAGAGGTGACCCAAGCAGAAAATAGATATGTTCCAAAAGGGGCTGCCATGAGTTCTCATGAATGGTTGTTGTACCTAATTCAAGTGAGGAGGGTACTTTGCCTGAACTTTTAAGGCTAATATCTTGGAGAGTAATCATGTTTTTCTTCCCATTGTTTTTCTATGCGGTATATTTTTCTGTCAAGTCTTATACTGGCTGGGTTGACTCATGTTCTTAAATTTGGTAGAATTTAATAAAGGGCATTGTTTTATTTAAATAAGTATGATAGTGTACATGGCTTAGCCAAGTAAAGGCACTTAAAACGTAGAATCTCCATGCGTGCTTCTAGTGGGACATCTTCCTTTTACAGATGGGGAAGGGGTGGCCTCAGGGAAAGGCGGTGACTTGGCCATACTCACACAGTGCATCAGTAGCTAAGGTAGGACCAGACGGCAGATCCCCTGACCAGGATTGTTGTGTTTTTCCATTACAGTGTATCAATTTACATTATTGGCTGGTTAGAGAAATGAACGCAGAGTGATTAAATAATTTACCCAGGCTGCACCTGGGTAATTACCCAGGAAATTATTGGTAGTGTCAGATGAATTCATTCCCTACAGAGCCTCCTCAGCCTAGGTGTTCTGGCATGAGTGGGATTTTAATAAGACAGACTGGAAGTAGTGATCATATCTGAGATTTGGACTTTTTTGCTTATTGCATTTAAAATAAATCCTTTCAATTTAATTTAATTTTAGAGTTTTTATTTATTTTAAATTTTATATGCTTTTATTGAAATATATTTGACACAATATTATTAGTTTTAGATGTACAACACAGTGATTCAACAAGTCCATACTTTATGGTGTGTTCCTGTCATCATGTTGCTATTATAGTACCACTGATTGTATTCTCTATGTGCCAAAACTCCCCAAGATTATTCATCCTGTAACTAGAAGCCTGTACCTTCCACTTCTCTTCACCCATTTTTCCCCAACCCTTACACCCCCCAATGACCTTCAGTTTGTTCTCTACCTATGAGTCTGTTTTTGCTTTTTGTTTGGTTTGTTTTCTTTTTTAGATTCCACATATAAGTGAAATCATATGGTATTTGTCTTTTTCTTTCTGACTTGTTTCACTGAGCATAATACCTTCTAGGTCCATTCATGTCGTCACAAATGACAAGATCGTATTCCTTTTTTATGGCCTAGAAGTATTCCATTGTGCACATACATGCTTCGTCTTTATTTGTTCGTCTATTGATGGACGTTTGGGTTGCTTGGATAAGGCTGCATAGACATAGGGGTGCATGTACCTTTTCAAATTAGTGCTTTTATATCCTTTGGGTAAGTGCCCAGTAATGGAATAACTGGATCATATAATATTTTTATTTTTAATTTTTTGAGGAAATTCCATACTGTTTTCCACAGTGGCTGCACCAATTTCAAGAAAATAGAAAATAGATTTCTGTTGTTTCTTGAGGTAGGCCCATCACTATAAATTTCTCTAAGGGAAATTTTGCTTAGAGGGATGCTTCTACTGCATCCCAGAGATTTTGGACCATTGTGTTTCCATTTTCATTTGTCTCCATGTCTTCTTTTCATTTCCTCTCATTTCTTCATTGACCCTTTGATTGTTCAGTAGCATGTTCTTTAGCCACCACGTTTGTGTTTTTTTCCAGTGTTTTTTTTTTCTTGTAATTAATTTCCAGTTTCATATCATTGTGGTCAGCAAATATGCATGATAGGATCTCAATCTTAAGTTTATAGAGACTTGTTTTATGGCCTAACATATGATCGGTCCTAGAGAATGTTCCGTACATACTTGAAAAGAATGTGTATTCTGTCATGTTTGGATGGAGTGCTTTGTACATATCTGTTAAATCCATCTGGTCTAATGTGTCTTTCAGAGACACCATTTCTTTATTGATTTTCTGCCTCAATAATCTACCGATTGATATAACCGGGTGCTAAGTCCCCCACTATTGTATTGTCTGTTTCTCCCTTATGTCTGTTAATATTTGCTTTATGTATTTAAGTGCCCCAATGTTGATGCATAGATATTTACAATTGTCATATTCTCTTGTTGGATTTAAAATAAATCCCTTTTAAAAGGCTGTCTGAAATGATGTTGACACTACCTCTATTCCATTGTCCTGCACTTAATCCAAACTGTAGATAAAGCTTGTTAGTTAATGTAATAAATATTTAAACACATTACTTGTGAGTGAAAGAAAGTTTATTTTAAATTATTTAGCGTCTCAAGAGAGTATTCTCTTCAATTTGTGTTAAAACTCTTATGTAGGGGCGCCTGGGTGGCTCAGTGGGTTAAGCCTCTGCCTTAGCTTCAGATCATTATCTTGGTCCTGGGATCAAGGCCCATGTGGGGCTCTCTGCTCAGCAGGGAGCCTGCCTCCCTTCCTCTCTCTCTGCCTGCCTCTCTGTCTACCTATGATCTCCGTCTGTCAAATGAATAAATAAAATCTTAAAAAACCTCTTATGTAGACAGAAGGTGCTCAGTTGATGTGTTTTTGTTACTTAATTTCATATTGTAAAACAGGTAAAATTATGCCACTAAAATTGTGGGCAAATTATTATCCTAGAAAGAGATTTGAAAATCTTCCTAATTTGAAAATCTTCCTAATACAAGACATAACTTTCGGGTTATCTTATAGTAACCTAGTTTTATATTCTTGGTTCTACCAATGTCTTATTTCATACACTAAGGTATGCATTCTTTTTTTTTTTTTTTTAAAGATTTTATTTATTTATTTGATAGACAGAAATCACAAGTAGGCAGAGAGAGGAGGAAGCAGGCTTTCCGCAGAGCAGAGAGCCCGATGCAGGGCTCGATCCCACGACCCTGGGATCATGACCCAAGCCGGAAGGCAGCTGCCCTAACCCACTGAGCCACCCAGGCGCCCCTAAGGTATGCATTCTTAATTGGGCATTGTTGTTGCCTACAAAGGGGTGAAAATTGATTCCTGGGAAGGGGAGGCAAAAAAAAATTACTCATTTTATGTATAAAGCACAGATACATACGTATCTATATAAGCATATATACAGTCAGTATATCTGTGTTATTAATATTTCAGTGGGGAAGGTGTGCCATAATTAGGGGGAAAAAATGTCTAAAAAGGCCTTGAGAGGAGTGCATCTTTGTCCCTAGTTCTTGGCACAGAACTCCTAAGGTAATATAATCAATTAATATTTGGCTCCTGAAACAGCTCCAGAGCTATAAGATGAAGGGAGCATCTTTTGGTATTCAATAACAAGCCTCTTTCAACCACACCTGAGTTTATGTTAATGAAGTGAACTTGGAAAGCCCCTGAAGATGAGGGCTGGTTTTAAGGGAACCAGCCTCTTGATGAGAGGGTTAGAACCTTTAGCCCCACCCCCTGACTCCTGGGACTGAAGGTTGAATTAGGCACCAACAGCCGGTGATTTAATCAGCTGTGCCTGTGTAATGGAACCTCCCTAAAAACTCTGAGCAGCCTTCCAGGTTGGTGAATACGAGGCGCTGGGAAGATAACACGCCGTGATGCATTACCCTACGCCTCTCTTCCATTCAGCTGTTCCAGAGTTACATTTTTGTATTGAAAATTGGTAATTTAGTAAGTAAACTGTGTTCTGGAATCCTGTGAGCCATTCTAGGAAATTACTGAACTTGAGGAAGGGGTTGCGGAGGTTCCCAGTTTGTAGCCAGTTGGAGTACAGGTGTTAACCTGAGGCTGGCAGTCAGTGTCTGAAGTTGGCGGGGAAGGAAGGCAGCCTTGTGGCATTGAGCCCTTAACCTGGGGGTTCTGCGCTAACTCTAGGCAGTTAATGTCAGAATTATAAATTGTAGGACACCCATCCGGTTGGTGCCCTGTGAGAACTGGGGAGCTGTGTGGTGTGGAAAAACCCACACATCTGGTGTCAGAAGTGTTGGTTATGAGTAGAGAAGGAAACAGAAGTTTTTCCCTTAGGGGCCATGATGAAAATGGTTGAGAAACAGTGAGGTGAAGGATGTATTATAAGCTCTTCCTTAGAGGAAATCCCCAGATACCACTGTATTCATTGTAAAGGTCAAACTTCTAGGGAGGTTAGAGTTTCCAATATTTGCATTAAAGGTGTGACTTCCAGTGGTCCAGGAAATGAAGTGGTTAGGACTGCCTTTACAATTGGGCCGTGCTTTTTTTAGATTTCTCTATCAACTTGCTCACTGCGTAACCTTTCCTGTAATGTCTTGCCTCACATTTCCTCGACCTGAAAGCCTGGCTGTGGCTCGTGGCTCAAGAAAAGGGATGTGGATAAAATCTCAGCTGCCTGCTTAAGTTACCCTCAGCCCCTGTCAGAGGGGGCTCATGGCTGTAGGGGCCTACCATATGGGTCATCTTTGTTTATAATTTGATAATATTCCTTTATGAGCATCAGGAACAGAGAACCTGAGGGTCAGTACTTTATGCCAAATGTGACAGATTTTAAAAGTTGACCCCTCCTCACCTGGTGGTTCAGTCCATTAAGCATCGGACTTGGTTTCAGCTCTGGCCATGATTTCAGGGTTTGAGCCCCACGTTGGGCTCTGTGCTCAGCTTGGAGTTTGCTTGAAATTCTCTGTCTCTCCCTCTGCTCTTCCTGTCTCTCTTTCTCTCAAGTAAAATAAATAAATAAAATCTTTAAAAAAAAAAAAAAGTTGATCCCTCCTACCCCTTTTCTGGTCTCCAGTGAGAGTGCCTTCTCTTTCCATTTGTCTGGTACATCAGAAGGCCTCATTGCGCCATACTTTGTTGTCACTGGAAGGGCTGGGTATCATACTCAGTGCTATGTCTGGAACTTGGGAGGCACTTGTTAAATAAGACTTGGTTTTAAGGGTAGGGAAAAGAAGCTAGGTAGTAGACGACTGATGAGTTATTTGTTTTTCAGATGAAGTTGTTGCTTACTGTATCACATAAAAAGGTAGCATTATACACAGTGTCCTTGTTTCAAGTTTCAGTTAGTGTTACTCCGAGGCCCCCATCCCCAGCTTTGTCATCTGAGCACTGGTGAGGGACATGGGGGTGGGGGGAGTAGTCTGTACTTGTGGTTCTTGGGTGTTCAGTGGCCTTTTTATATCAAATACCACCATTGAGTGAAGGGCAAGGAAGGGAGATTTTATGATCTTCTGCTGTTACTAATCTGTGAACGAGGGATTACACTGCACAGATACTACAGTTGTGACTTTGATCCCCCCAGGGGTAAACAATAATTGTAGAGATTGGATTTCAAAAGCCCTGAGGATTTATTTTCAGTATATCTATTATAGTTTAATCTCTAGTGGTGCAGGTGGGTAAGGATTAAGTGGAATTTTAATCATGGAAACAACGATTTTTTCATTTAATGGTTTTCAGTGTTCCCGTTATAAATGTAAAGAATTATTCATCTATTAATGTAGGTCCTCCTGAATTTACTTTTTTTTTTAAGATTTTATTTACTTATTTGTCAGAGAGAGAGGGAGAGAGAGCGAACAAGCACAGGCAGACAGAGTGGCAGGTAGAGGGAGAAGCAGGCTCCCTGCGGAGCAAGGAGCCAGATGTGGGACTCGATCCCAGGACGCTGGGATCATGACCTGAGCCGAAGGCAGCCGCCCAACCAACTGAGCCACCCAGGCGTCCCTCCTCCTGAATTTACTGGTAACAAGATACCAAAGTAGAAGTCCCAGATTCTAGTTTAAGGACCAGTTGGGACTGATGTACAGAACAGTGGTGAGAAATAAGTACCAAAACACAAGGTTTATGTGGCTGCCTGATATCTAGCCTACTCTCCTGAGAAAGTAGACGGCTAATGCCTTTAGTATAATTTTTTTTTTTAAGAGAGGGCAAAAATGATTAAATAAAAATTTAGTCATTAAATTTAATGTTAACAGAAAATAAAACAACATCAAACTAAGAGGAAGAATGGCTAATGAAGAGGGTTCTAGTGGGGTTTGTCTCTGCCTTGGTCATCTTGAGAAAATGGTGTCATGGCTCTGGATTCCAGTTTCCTCATCTCTAGGTTATCGTAGAATTCTACCAACATCACATTCTGTGGAACTGCTGTCCTTGAGTCAGACTGAGTTGCTCCACTTGTTTATTCCATGCCTAACATTGTGGAACTTCTGAAGGAATGATTTGAACAATCTCCTACGCTTGTCTGTCAGTGTTGTGGTCAAAAATAAAATAGATAGATTTCTATTCGTGTCTATGTGTGTTGAAGGCATGATTTGATGGAAGAGATTGTGTTGTAAAGAGAACAAGGGGAAGAAGGAATTGTGAACAATTAGAGAAGATGGAAGGGAATAAATGAGTCCAGTGATTAGACTTTGTTTTTTAAAAAATCACCCCCCAAATTGTCCATAAGCAAATAAAAAGTGGGAGATCTGTTCAGGTTCCCCCCCCTGGAGGCAGGGCTTCCTTCTACGGCCACCTTGCAAAACATTTTTGGTAGTTTTCCTTTGGAATCCTTTTTAGAACTGTTTACGAAACACATAAGAAAAGTCATCTTTTTCTTTATGGTAACATCTTGTTTCCTTACTCTTATTATTCCTCACACTTAGTTCTGAATGAAAAAAAAAATCGTCAAAATCAAAAAGACTTGATTCTAAACATTCCTTTGAGGATTTTTTAAGAGTGTGCTTCTGGCTCTGGAGATAGGACTATAATGGAGCCATTAATGAAATTAGTGTAAAGGTTTCCTTTAGAACTTTGGGAAAGACAGAACTCATTCTGCTGTTCAGTTTATTAAGAATTTGTATACAAATTTAAAAAATAAAAAAAAATTTGTGTGTATGCATGCAAAGAAAAAAAGATCAGGAGGACATATGTCAAAGAATCGATTGGCATGTTTCATGATTCCGTTTTCTTATTTATACTTTATTTTCCAAATTTTCCACAATGAACATTTTGTTTACAATCAGGAAAAAGGGAAAAAGCATAGTCTGGTGACTTTGTGGACATGCTAGTTCTGTCTTCAAGCATGGTCAGAAACCATTCTTGACTTTGAGCAGGTGTCATAGGGGGAGCACAGACTCACTTTTGTGGACTCAAAGCCAGGGTTACCACCAGCTACGTGCATCAAATTTTTGTCTTTTGAAGCACTGGTTTCTTAAAAGAGAATAATTCTTTTTGATTTCAGAAAGGTTCTTTTCAGTATGACAAGCAGAAGCGGAATATGTTAAAAATGTGTAGGCTTGTTTCCCAAATACTGGTGAAATCGTTTCTGATGCAGTACGCGCTTAAAATAAGTTTTTATGCAAATTGTATGGTGTGACTTAAAAATACCATTCAAAAAATAGGCACAGCTTCTCTGTGTAAGTTGAACTGTCTTAGTTGTGGTATAAGTTTGGTCATGTGTATCACATCGTAGAAAAGAAAATATTTTGTTGGGGGTGAAAAGGGATGTAAAGAAAACTTAAAATATGGGGAACACTTGAACTTTTTTTTTTTTTTAAGATTTTATTTATTTGTTGGAGAGGGAGCGGGAGCGAGAGCAAGCACAGGCAGACAGAGTGGCAGGCAGAGGCAGAGGGAGAAGCAGGCTCCCTGCTGAGCAAGGAGCCTGATGTGGGACTCAATCCCAGGACGCTGGGATCATGACCTGAGCCAAAGGCAGCCGCTTAACCAACTGAGCCACCCAGGCATCCCAACACTTGAACTTCTTAAGATGATGCCAAATAATTGCTGCTTTAAAGAAATAAAAGCTGAATATGAAGACAAAAAATATTTAATGGGTCATCTAAGACATGTTGGGGGTGTGGCCCTGGAGGTTCTTAATACTGTATCGGTGTGTATACATTTGAAGTAAACACATCTCTATTTAGCTAATGCTTGCAGCCTCTGTCTGAGTCATATCAAGCTGTCAGCAGATTTTGCAGCATCTTTCATATATTTAGCACTATGCTAAAATTTCCCTTTTGGCCCAGGTTTTCAGTTCTCCAAGCGTCTCATGCAATGTTCACACAATTGCTGTGTGAAGTGCATTTTATGTCTTGTATAATAATACTGTGCTTTTAGATTTATAAAAAGATATCCAAACAGTGTCATATATATGAAATTTTCTGGAAATTTCTTATTTAAAAATAAATATACAAGCAGGAGCTCCTCCTCAAGGGACTTCACATCTTCATTCTAGTGCTATAGCTTTGTTTCTGACACTTCTGGGAGAATTCTGTGCTACTGACTGGCACCAGTAGATTTTTTTTCATGATACCATACTTTTTAAAGTCTAGTATTCTGCAGGTGCCAATTTAGTAGTCTGAAACTGAATCCGATGTTTTTAAGACCACAGTTTAATACACTTAGCTGTGCCTTCCAGAATAACTTATTTTATACCACTTAGCTTTCCTGTTCTGGAGCTCTGAACATCCAGAAGAACCAGTTCAGTATATAGATTAATTTGTTCCTTCCTAGTCTAGTATTTTGTGGCATCAGTAAAACCAGAGATGCTAAAGCCAATTTCAACAGCTACCTGCTAAAGGAATAAATTCTTCTTAATAGGGATGACATTTCCATGCCCTGAGTCCTGGGGAGGAAAGTCTGGCAAACAAGAAAAGATTTATGTCGTCCTTTCCTATAAGAATAGTTTTACAGGGGGCGCACACGGGCAGAATTTTGCTAAATACGTTTTAAACTAGGCAGGATTGAAAGTTTCTTTAAAACCATAGGTGTATAAAATAATCACCCAAGTTTTTTGGAGCCACGTGAATGTGCAAGCAATCTGCTTTGGGTGAACAAAAATGAATTGTTTTTCTAATCGCGAAAATTGATATGTTTCTAACCTCCTTAAAATACAAGCAGTAGAACATAGTGGACTGTCAGTTTGACTGTTTCTCCATTGTTTATAAGAAAATTCTGAGCAAAAGTGCTTCCAGCTTATTATAATTAGCTTGAAACCTGATTATAAACTCATAGTCATTTGTGAACCTTAAAAGGACTAGGAAATTTAAGATTCTTGGTTTTTTTATTTAGTAAATTTTTTAAAAGCCCAGCTGATTCAAAGTTACTGTTAGCAAGGTGAAAGAGTGTCTTTTCATAAAATCACAGACTTCTAGAGCAGAAAGGACCAGAACAACCATGAATACCCTCTTATTTTATAGAGCAGAAAATTGAGACGCAGAAAGATTGATGAATTTGCCCACTTTGTCACACTGGTAGGCAGAGCCAGGAGTGAAATCCAGGCTTTCTGACCTGTAACCCAGTTCTCTTCCCATTATTCAGACTTTTTCAGCATCTTATTCATTATTAGAAGTGCAGCATTCACTTTTTTTTATTGATTAAATACACATAGTATATAATCATTACATTAAAAAAGGTCCTTTTGAGTAGGTAAACACATGAACCAAAGTTCACAGACACACAAAGGTTCATGGCCTGCCGTGCAGAGTCTAGCTCTCCTAACTCCTGTCCATCCCAGATCCCTCCTTGGAAGCAGCCACTGTAAAAAACAAGGGATTTTAAATAGACCATTTTGATCTAATGACTTGTCTAAACTGACACAATATTACATTATTCTTCCCAGATTGTAACTTGCCCTGCCAAATTTAGGTAATGCCTGAAGAAGGAAAAACATAAGGTGCAGAATTGGAATATGGAAAGATTTATGAACTGGATTTGAAAATTACCCAAGCCCAACGCTTTTCCAGTAATAGAAGTTAGGGCTTTCTTACAGCAGGACTCTGTGACTCAGATAATGCCCTTCATACAGAGAGCCTCGAGTATAAGGGCTCTCATGATGTGGAAAATCCCTGTCGGAGTATTGAACTGGGTACAACAGCTTTAAAATTAGCACACTGGCCAAAAAGAAGGAATTATGCTGATGTTTAAATAAATATCCTGAGCCTCTATACAGCCAGCCATCAGTGTGAGACACCATGTGGACCTACTTCTCTTGGCCTCTGAGCCTCCGCTGCTTACCTTGATGACACCTTAGGGCTTGGTCCTTGGATGGGCGCACCCAAGCATTTGGCCTGGAATGTTCCTGGCAGAGTGAGCAAGTTGGATGAGGAGGTGAAAGGGGCCCCAGGGGTACCAGGGCACCGTTGACCCTGCTGCTACTGTTGGGGTGTGGTGTGAGAAAAGCAAGGGTTTGCACGCACAGCTGGTCAGGCTAGAGAAAGCTGCCAGCCTCTGTGCAGCAAGACAAATCTCGGAGCCACAAGTGTTTCTCTTTTTTCACTACCTCTGTGTGACTGTGTGACAAGAGGTTTTACCTGAGAGGGGAGAGGACACCAGAAATTATAGGTGGTTTAAAGAGCTGAGAATGGGTTCAGGGAAGAGAGGGAGAGAGGAAAGATAAGGGGAGGGAAGTTGTCTTTTTGAGAGAAGTTCTTTGACTCATATACCATTAGACTCTTGGAGAGTGGGTTTCACATTCTACTCTAAGGCAGTGATTTCCCCTCCCCCCACCCCAAACTTCCCTGGTCCTAAGATTCTTTTGGAATCCTTGCTAAAATTTCAACTTCCTGGGCACCTGGCTGGCTCAGTTGTAAGAGCATGCCCCCCAACTAATAACATCTTTAGTGAAGTTAGAAGTGGTTTTTAAAAATTTTTTTATTTAAATTCAATTCAGTTAGCATATAGTCTATTATTGGTTTCAGAGGTGGAGTTCAGTGATTCATCAGTTGCATAAAACACCTGGTGCTCTTTCCATTACATGCCCTCCTTAAGATCCATCACCTAGTTACCCCATCCCTCCACCCCCCACCCCAGAACCCTCAGTTTCCTATAGTTAAGAGTCTCTTGTGGTTTGCCTCCCTCTCTGTTTTCATCTTATTTTTCTTTCCCTTCCTCTATGTTCGTCTGTTTTGTTTCCTAAACTCCACATGAATTTAATCATATGGCATTTGTCGTTCTCTGATTGATTTCGCTTAACATGATATCCTCCAGTGTTATTCACGTTGTTGCAAATGGCAGGTTTCATTCTTTTTGATGGCGGAGTAGTATTGTGTGTGTGTGTGTGTTTGAGAGAGAGACATCTATATATTTTTTTTTTTTTAAGATTTTTTTTTTTATTTATTTGACAGAGAGAGATCACAAGCAGGCAGAGAGGCAGGCAGAGAGAGAGGGGGAAGCAGGCTCCCTGCTGAGCAGAGAGCCCGATGCGGGGCTCGATCCCAGGACCCTGGGATCATAACCTGAGCTGAAGGCAGAGGCTTAACCCACTGAGCCACCCAGGCGCCCCGAGACATCTATATTTATCCATTCATCTGTTGATGCACATCTGGGCTCTCCATATTTTGGTGACTGTGGACGTTGCTGCTATAAATATTGAGGTGCACATGCCCCTTCAAATCACTATGTTTGGGTCCTTTGGATAAATACCTAGTAGTGCAACTGCTGGGTCCTAGGGTATAGCTCTATTTTTTACCTTTTTGAGAAACCTTCATACTGTTTTCCAGGGTGACTGTACCCATCAACACTGTAAGAGGGTTCCCCTTTCTCCACATCCTCACCAACATCTGTTGTTTCCTAGCTTGTTAATTTCAGCCGTTCTGACCGGTGTGAGGTGGTGTCTTATGGTGATTTTGATTTGTATTTCCCTGGTGCTGAGTGATGTTGAGTACTTTTTACATGTGTCTCTTGGCCATTTGCATGCCTTCTTTGGAGAAATGTTTGTTCATTTCGTCTGCCCATTTCTTGATTGGATTATTTGTTTGGGAATTGAGTTTGATTAAATTCTTAATAGATTTTAAATACTAGCCCTTTATCTGATAAAAGATTTGCAAATATCTTCTCCCATTCTGTCCATTGTCTTTTACTTTTGTTGACTGTTTCCTTTGCTGTGCAAAAGCTTTTTATCCTAATGAAGTCCTAATAGTTCCTCATTTTTGCCTTTGTTTCCCTTGCCTTTGGAGACATGTCTAACAAGAAGTTGCTGCGGCTGACGTTGAAGAGGCTGCTGCCTGTGTTCTCCTCAAGGATTTTGTTGGATTCTTGACTCACATTTAGCTCTTTCATCCATTTTGAGTCTATTTTTGTGTGTGATATAAGAAAATGGTCCAGTTTCATTCTTCTGCATGTGGCTGTCCAATTTTCCCAACACCGTTTGTTGAAGAGACTTTTTTCCATTGGACATTCTTTCCTGCTTTGTTGAAGATTAGTTGACCATAGAGTTGAGGGTCCATTTCTGGGTTCTCTATTCTGTTCCATTGATGTGTGTCTCTTTTTGTGGCAGTTCCATACTGTCTTGATGATCACAGCTTTGTAATACAGCTTGAAGTCTGGAATTGTGATACCTCTAGCTTTGGTTTTCTTTTTCAGTGTTACTTTGGCTATTTGGGGTCTTTTCTTGTTCCATACAAATTTTAGGATTGTTTGTTCCAGCTCTGTGAAAAATGCTAATGGTATTTTGATAGGGATTGTGTTGAATGTGTAGACTGCTCTAGGTAGCATAGAAATTTTAACAATATTAGTTCTTCCGACCCATGAGAATGGAGTGTTTTTCCATTTCTTTATGTCTTCCTCAATTTCTTTTGTAAGTGTTCTATAGTTTTCTGAGTATATCTCCTTTACCTCTTTGGTTAGGTTTATTCCTAAGTATCTTTTGGGTTTTGGTACAATTATAAATGGGATCAATTCCTTGATTTCTCTTTCCTCTGCTTCATTGTCAGTGTATAGAAATGCAACTGACTTCTGTGCATTGATTTTATATCTTGTGACGCTGAATTCCTGTATCAGTTCTAGCAATTTTTTGGTGGAGTCATCTTGAAGAGTGAAAGTCTGACTTCTTTGCCGATTTGGATGCCTTTTATTTCTTTTTATTCTATGAGCATGCCTCTCTTGATCTTGGGGTTGACTCTTGATCTCAGGTTTGTGAGTGTAGAGATTATTAAAAATAAATCAACTTGAAAACAAAAAATAAAATGAAAGTTCAGCTTCCTTGGCATCTGCCCCAGAGATTCTGGCTCAGTGAGTCTGAGATAGGGCCCTTGAATACCAGGGTAGTTTTAATAGGTGTTCTAGATGTTCTGCCCCAGATTTGTCCTCCATTGTAAGGACATTGTAAGACAAACATTGAGAGTGCCTTAACTGCAAATGGCTCATCCATCACAAAATTAAGGCTTTTTTTTTTTATTATTATTCATGTATGTTCCTTTTCCCCTGACAATAATGCCTTTGTGTTGATTTTTTAAAAATGTTTCTGGACATTTAAAATACTGTTTAAAACACCAGAATATTGGTTCATAGTGACTATTGAAACATAAGTGCTGTTAGGGGCGCCTGGGTGGCTCAGCTGGTTAAGTGTCTGCCTTCGGCTCAGGTCATGATCCCAGTGTCCTGTGATCGAATCCCATGTTGGGCTTCTTGCTCAGTTAGGAGTTAGGAGTCTGCTTCTCCCTCTCCCTCTGCCTTCCCCTCCCTTTGGCTCATGTTCTTGCTCTTTCTCTCTCTCAAATAAATAAAGTTAAAAAAAAAACAAAACCAAAAAACATGAGTGCTCTTAACCTTTGCAAAAGAACCACCAAGTGGTCTTGTTTGTTGAATGGCCCTGCCATTATGTTAGACCCAGATCCCTGACTGTGAGTTTTAAGGTATTCAGATTTGAAAGTGTATGGTAATTGTTGGTGACTAATTTTTTTATTTTTTAAGTTTTTTTATTCACAGAAATTCATATTTTCATATAATAATTATAAAGAAAATGCAAGCATGAGTAAGACCTATACATTTCTGATGTTGTCCAACAGTAACAGTTTCTATAGTTAAAACTTATAATGAGGCAATAGCCACTGTTTTTTTTTTTTTTTTTCATCATGGTCATTTTAACATTTTAAAATGTAAATAACAGGGGCGCCTGGGTGGCTCAGTGGGTTAAAGCCTCTGCCTTCAGCTCGGGTCATGATCTCGGGGTCCTGGGATCGAGCCCCGAGTTGGGCTCTCTGCTCAGCGGGGAGCCTGCTTCCTCCTCTCTCTGCCTGCCTCTCTGCCTACTTGTGATCTCTATCTGTCAAATGAACAAATAAGTTATTTAAAAAAATGTAAATAACAAATTTCAGTGATTGTATTGTTTTCTTTTCAGATAGGAACCAAGGCTTTAGCCTTCTTAGCTCATTGGCTGGAGCAAACCATAGCATTGGGTCAGCAGAGATGTGTCCCTCAGAGGTAAAGATTCTTTGTGGATCCTTTCAGAGCTTTGGTTTTAATTTCTCATTGTCCTTGTGAGTCTCTATACCATTTGTCATTTTTCCCTTTCCATTTAAGAGGCAGCAGACAATAGTAAACCAAGGGTAAAAAGAGAACCTAAAACAGTCCTCTTGTGCCTGGTACATGTTGAGAGAAGGCTAGTTCAGCATTAGAGCAATAAGCCCTTTCAAGATGTTTACAGTGTGGGCTGTTCCATGGGGTTTTTGTTTTGGTTTGGTTTTATTAGAGGCTTTAAAAAATGTGCTAGGAGGGGTGCCTGGGTGACTCATTCGTTAAGCGTCTGCCTTCGGCTCGGGTCATGAACCTGGGGTCTTGGGATCGAGCCCCACATGAGGCTCCCTGCTCGGCGGGAAGCCTGCTTCTCCCTATGCCTATCTCTCCCCCTGCTTGTGTTCCCTGTCTCGCTATGTCTTTCTGTCAAATAAATAAATAAAATCTTTTTAAAAAATGTACTAGGATTTCCTTGAGACATAAAGTTGCCTCCCAATTTTTATACAATGGAATCGATGGTTCTTTGTCAGTATCCTGTGTCCGAAGCCCTGTACCAGTCTGAGGCAGGGTCCCTGCCTTCATTGGGCTTCATCGTCTGACTTCAACCCTATGTCCTCAAGGATTTGGGTTCAAGTATACCTTGGTCAGCATGCTGGAACCAAGAGCAAACCGCACAGCAGACTGCCATATTGTCTTCCTAGGCATCTTTTTCATCAGTCTTAAACACTTTGTGATATGCTTATGTCCATTTTCACATTTTGAATAAAACATGGCTATTACAGCAAACAAAACGCATGTTTTAGTAGCCAACAGCAGAATCATACTATTTTCTGGTTTTTCCTGAAGGGAAAATACTCCTGAGTTAGTGAATTTTTAGCCTCCTGTTTATTTTTTTAATGTGACATTCCTCCTTCTTCCATCTCTCCTTGTCTCTAGCTTCTGTTACCGCTTCTCTTAAGCCAGCCAGGGAGAGAAAGTGTGTCTTTCTGGCTTTAGTTCTGAAATAGCCTACTATTAAATTAGTGCTTGTGTGTATGTTCCTCAACAGCAGCCCCGTTTGCCAGCAGCAGCGAGGACTGAATCTCTCTTGGATCATCGCGGCGGTGCATCTAACACAACAGACACCCAGGTTGATAGCGTCGTGGGTAAGTTCCTCCTTTGGCTGCCAGGAGACTGCTCTGTGGAACTTGGAAGAGGTATGGGGCATAAATCATCTGGGGGGAAATTGACTTGAAACATGAACAAGGGGAGAAAATTGATAGTGTACCCCAAGTGAATGTGAGCCTTGTGGACGACTATCAGAAAAGGAGGGAGAATAACCACAGAAGCAGTCTGTGGGTACCATTTTCTCTGATTCTTGTAGCAGGATCTTGATTCAGATCATCTTAACGGAGACAGAACCAGGTGGTGAAACAGCTTTATATCTCCATATTCCAGTTTTTTTTTTCATAGTATTTAACAGTTGGCAGAATTGATGGTAACAAGAATAATACAACTTTATAAGCCCTTTCACATCCTTTGAAAGTTCTTTTAGATCTACTTTCTCATGTTTGGTAATGAAGTTTGGCAGAGAAGTTACTTTATGGAGACGGAGCTGAGGCCCAGAACAGTTTAAGAACTTGTCCAAGGGCATCTAACGAGAAGGTCCCAGAACTGAGACTAGAATCCATTCTGATGTCCAAAAGCCAAGAAATGTAGTTGACAGTAACTGTAAATGTCCTTTTATTAGGAAGCTACTGACCTCTCTGCTTTCTTTTCATGCCACAGAGGGCCCACATGCAGAGTTTGCAAAACTCTATTTCAGATTAGAAGAGAGTCCATGTAGAAAACTTAAGTGTTTGGTAATAGACACATATTAAGAAGGAAAAATTACGGGGCACCTGGGTAGCTCAGTGGGCTAAAGCCTCTGCCTTCCGCTCGGGTCATGATCTCAGGGTCCTGGGATTGAGCCCTACATTGGGTTCTTTGTTCGGCAGGGAGCCTGCTTCCTCCTCTCTCTCTCTGCCTGCCTCTCTGCCTACTTGTGACCTCTGTCAAATAAATAAATAAAATCTTAAAAAAAAAATTGTAAAATAAAAAAAAATTTTTTAAAAAAAGGAAAAATTACATATAATCTCTTTTCTCTTTAGTATGTTCAACCTTGTCTTCTCACTTGGGTCCCTCCTACTGGTTTTAGACCCACTAAAGTCTCTGCCATGAAAGCAAACCAGTAACCACACTGACCTAAATAACTTGAGGAAATAGCATTCTGACCGGATACCAGGAGGTCCCAAACAGAAACAATGGAACAGAAATAGCGAACTCTGTTTAATACATTTGATTGTCATAGGGGTATGGTTTAGAAATGCTGAAATTATGTATATTTTGTATATATCAGGGTTGAAAAAAATCAGAAAATATAGAGAATGAGAGCTAGGTTTCTCACTGTCTGAGAAAGAAGCCACATCTAAGGAAAGGAAAAAGCTGGGATGAACCCTTGGTTCTGGGCTAGAACTCAAGGTATTAGCATGATGACACACTTACAGTTAGAGCGATAGAGCAATAAACAGAGATATGCATGTGCATGTTAGTATGCGTGTGTGTGTGTGTTTCCTATCTATTTCCACTGAGAGGGCCTGGAAGCACTCACACTCCCAATAGCCATTGACACCCTTAGCATTCAGATCTCGCTTTTTAAATACCTTTTGCCAATAAAAGGATCCAGGGGCACTTGGAGAAGTGATTGATCATAGTGCTGGGGCAGGAAGAATGCAGGATACTGAACCTAGAGCCATCTCCTGGGGCCAGAAAGTAAGTACTGACAAAGGAATGGGAGTGTGTTGAAGGGGCACTGAGACAACCTTGGAGAGAGCTTCCAGTGGCCCATGCTGGAGCAATGTGACCAGTGAGATCGAATTTATTATTGGGCTTCCACCCATGGAACAAAATAAATCTCTGTAAATCCAGACTAATATAAGAAATAACTGGGCAAGAAAGGGCGGCTCTTCCTGGCAGAAGAATTCTAATTAATACATGTGGAAGGAATGAGGGAAAGAAAAATCCTTGTCAGCCATGATCAGGATCCACCGATGGATGTGAGAATTAGTAGATGAAAGTTTGCGAAGAAACGTGACATCTGCATCTTCTAAAGTAGCTCTCCCGAGATACTTACTTAATACAAAAAGGAAGGTAGTAACTTTGCCCTGGAGAAATCCGGCAGGTAGCCTTTCAGTGGTGGTGAAGCTTACCAGCAGTAAGGCGCACTGACATCCTGTGACTCCTGCTAGGGGCACCGGAAGGGCTCATCACGCCTATGGTCTCTGTGCCAGAGGTGTGTGACCTCAGTCTCCTAGGAAAACATCCGACAAACCCATACTGAGGGACTGTCTACAAAATCATTGACGAGTACTCTTCAGAAGTGTCAAAGCCATGACAGATGAGGAAAGACTATCAAGAATGATCACACATTGAAGAAGACTACAGAGATATCGTAGCTGAATTCTGTGTAAGCTTCTGAAACAGTATGCTAGGGAGAAAAGTGACGAAGTTGGAATGAAGTCTGTAATTTAGTTAATAGCACCGTACCATTATTAACTTCTCGATGTGTGTCGTACTATGGCTAGATAAGAGGTTAACTGCTAGGGGATGAAGGTGGAACCCTACTGTTTTTGCAACTTTTTTATAATACTAAAATTATTTCAAAATTTACCAAAAAATGGTAAAAACCAAGCCAACAGGGGTAAAACACTTGTCAACCCCACATCTTCCTTCTCTCTTTATTGGAGGGAGAACTTCTTTCCATCCCTCACCTCCCATTACATTTTAGCTCGCTCCCGCCTAGCTTTTCCCGCATTTGCTACTAAAACAGTTCACCAGCGACCTCCAGGCCACTAAAGGTAATAGGTATTTCCCAGTCCTTGTCTTGACCTCTTGGCATCATTCAATATTATGGATCAGTCCCTTTTTGAAACATTTTCTCTTGCTCACCCGACACTTCTCCCAGTTTTCTTCTGACTTCTCTGGTTATTCTTTTCCTTCCTCTGTTAGATGACCCTCCTTCATCCAGCCTTTTAAGATTGCCATTCCTCGGTGCTCCGTCTAAACTCCTGCCAAATCCATATTTAAACATGGAGTGATTCCTTGCATGTTCAGCTACCATGTATGCACAGAAAAATCACAGATTCTTACCTCCAGCCCTGTGTATCAGCTGCCTACAGGAAACTTCCAAAGCAAATTTATGAGCTAAAGTGCATTCTTAACACCAGATTGTCTGGATGGCATTGTGGTTGATGCGGAGAATTAGAAGCTGTCCTTGTCTTCAAGCAGCTTACACCTTAAAACTGTAGAGATGGGCCTTGCAGTTTAATGCTTGTAGTCGTGGACTTGGAGTCCTGGACAGCTGGGTTCAAATCATGGCTCTTCCAGTAATGGTGAGATGACCTTGAGTGAGTTATTTAGCCTCTCTACAGGCCCTAGTTTCCCTTTCTGTAAAATAAAATTTTTCCTCATGAATCTGTTATAGAAATGAAATGGAATCGTGGGGGCCCTGGGTGGCTCAATTGAGGAAGCATCCAACTCTTGACTTTGGCTCAGGTCATGGGATTGAGCCCCCCACCCCCCAGTCGGGCTCGACACTCCGCGGGGAGCCTGCTTGAGGATTCTATCTCCCCCTCCCCCACTCCCCTGATCACACGCACTCTCTCCCTCTCTCTAAAAAGTATGGGACGAATTCTAGGGAAGGAGACCTGTGAGCTGGGCTGGCTAGGGAAGACTTCCTAGAGGTGTTCGGCATGGAATGGAGAGTGAGTAAGAATGCTGATTAAAAACAAATTGTGTAGGGGCGCCTGGGTGGCTCCATGGGTTAAGCCTCTGCCTTCAGCTCGGGTCATGGTCTCAGAGTCCTGGGATTGAGCCCTGCATGGGGCTCTCTGCTCAGCAGGGAGCCTGCTTCCTCCTCTCTTTCTGTCTGCCTCTCTGCCTACTTGTGATCTCGTCTGTCAAATAAATAAATAAAATCTTTGAAAAAAAAATAAAATAAAAACAAATTGTGTAAAGAGATAACAGGCTGTGATAGAAATAATAAAGGGTTTGTAGTAAGGAAATAGGCATTGGCTTTCCTGCTGAGTAGCTGTAATTTTAGATGAGTTCATTTTTTTTTAAAGATTTTATTTATTTATTTGACAGAGATCACAAGCAGGCAGAGAGAGAGAGGAAGGGAAGCAGGCTCCCTGCTGAGCAGAGAGCCAGATGCAGGGCTCAATCCCAGGATCCTGGGATCATGACCCAAGCCGAAGGCAGCGGCTTTAACCCACTGAGCCACCCAGGCGCCCCAGATGAGTTCATTTTTAAAGCCAGCTTCTTCATGTGTAAATCACAGGCATCAATTACTGCCCTAACCACCTTATATAGTGGCTGTCAGTAATGTATAGGAAAATACTTGTTGTACAGGAAAATACGGTATAAATTCCAGACATCTGTTGTTGATCGGTACACCTTAGTGGAGAGGGTGGCCTTTAGAGTTGGAAACACCTAAGCGTGAATCTGCTGCATTCACACCAACTGTGACCTTGAGCAAGTGACTTCAACTCACAGCTCTACGTTTCTCCTAAGATGAAACCGAGTTCTCTGCCTCAGTGTAATGTTGTAAGGATAAAATAAGTTTACTCTTCATTTGTGAAGGCCCACTAGCAGCCGAGCAGGGGGAGCACCACATGCAGGAAAGTGGGGACACATGGAGTACTCATTCAGTGATGACTCCCATCAAAGCTAAGATCGATTGCTGTAGGACTGTATATTTAGCACACATAGAAGTCATATCAGGCAAATAACATGACAACTCCTTTTTTCAGATCCCATGTTAGATCTGGATATTCAAGAATTAGCCAGTCTTACTACTGGTGGAGGAGATTTGGAGAATTTTGAAAGACTGTTTTCAAAGTTAAAGGAAATGAAAGGTAATTGGCTCCATCGTGTCTAACATGTTCCCCTCCTGGCACTCCTCTATTTCATATGGTAGGATTTTGTTTTGTAACCACTGATTGGATTCCATACTCTGGTCTCAGCTGTCTGGAGACACCTGGTGACTGAGGGACTATGCCATCCTCTGTTGGTAGAAATTCCCCCAGAGAAACTTTTCCTCTTTCTTCACTCTCTCTCTTACTTTCTCTTCTTCTCTTGCCTCTCTCGGTTTCTTTCAGTGTGTCTCATTAACCTGGAATCAGTAAGATCCCTGCCAGTTTACTCACACCACCCCCATGTGGAAAATCGGGAAGACTTAAGCTCCCTAACAGCTGTAATGACTGCGCCATAAGCATTTGTCTTTGAAAGCCATCTCCTATCTTCTAGCGTTAGAACATCCATACACTCCAGACTCTCCTGTGCTATTAGGCGAATTTCTTAAGATCTGTTTTCCCCCTAGACAAGGCTGCGACGCTTCCTCACGAGCAAAGAAAGTTGCATGCAGAAAAGGTGAGACAACCAGCCAGGTATTTATTGAGTATCTATGAGAAGGTCTGGTGCTATTAGAATTAGGTATTCCACTTGTTGACTTCTAGATGTCTCAGTGTGAACTTTCATTGGATGGTAGCTTGGAACGAATTGAATGTTTACACAGTAGTAATATAATTGCTGTAGTCAAACCAAGATTTTTCAAATGTTGAGTGACATGGAACTTTCATTGAGACTCAGGATGTTTGCCTTCCTAACAGTTGGGCTGGAAAACCCTTAGTCGTTTTGTTTTGTTCTGTTTTGTTATTACCAATGCAACAAATGTTCTTGGCAGGAAATGTATGTGGTTTATGGTATTTCATTGTATGAATATGCCCTCATTTATCCATTTCCCTTTTGGACATTTAGGTCATGTGCTTTTTTTTTTTTTTTTTTTTTTTTTGCTTCTATAAGTAAAGAAGCTGTGCATAATCTTACACATCATCACCTTTGTATATCACTCTGATTTCATCCTTAGTGTAAATTTCTAGAAGTAGAAGTCCCAGGTCAGGGTCTCCAAGGGTTTGGCTACCCAGGGCTGGAGGGCTGGAGGGCAGGGTGCAGAGCTTTAGGCCTTCATCAGTTCAGCATATTGACTGACTACTGAACCAAGCTACAGGGTAGCTCTTGCCTAAAATGTGCTGCATGCTTCTCTCCACAGGTGGCCAAAGCCTTCTGGATGGCAATTGGGGGAGACAGAGATGAAATCGAAGGCCTTTCCTCTGATGAAGAACACTAAATTGCCCGCGTTAGGGTTTGACTGCCTCAGACTCTTCCCTGCTGCACCCAGTTCTGTTTGGCCAGTTTCTGTTTGAACTTCCCAGCATCCTGTTGGCCTCCTGACTTAGTTCTAGGGCTGCCTTACTTTTAGTTTTTAGTAGGGGGTAGTGGGGCTTTTCTCCCTCAGTATAGTGGAAGGGAGTGAGGAAGGTAACGCCAGCAAGGAGTGACAGTTTTTCCAGTACAGAGGCCTAGGTGATTTGCCCCACCATGCTGTTCCCGGCCCACCTTTCGCAGAGTGTCCTCTGCAGTCACACTCTGTCACTGTGGATCAGGAGCTAGTGCTGCCTTTCCTCGGGCTTCTGGATTTTCCGCCTGCAGGGAGCTTGCCCACCCTGAGCTTTGGTGCTTTCGATGGTAGGGAAGGAAGCAGCAGACTTGATTTGTGCCACGGGTTAGGTAGGCCCGGAGTCCGTGGCTCTCAGCTCAGGTTAGTGCTAAAACAAACATGCCTCTGGCCGGTTCCTGTGAAAAAGTGTCTCAGCTCACACCAGAAACTACTGAGAAACGAGGGTGAATTTTTAGACAATGATAGAGGCGGCCAAGGTGTCCTCCTCTGGTAGGGATAAAACAAACCCATCTACCAGGTTGCTGTTGTGGGGGGTGGGGTGGGGGTTTGTGTTTAAGAGAGAGAGAGAAACTTCAGGAATTCCCTCTTCTGGGCCATTGAAGCGGTATGTGACTTTATCTGGAGGCTTTTGCATTAGTCTTACCAGGAGGAAACTCGTCTTCCTGAGAGCTCATGAGATACCAGAGCTGTGCCGTCACACTTTATACCCTCAAAACAAGGCAGCTTTCCCCTCACTGTCTCTGAGAACTCAACAGATCACTGCCGACTCAGTCACACTGCAGGGTGGGTGAGCCAGAGGAGGGAAGAATGTGAGAGGTTAGGCAGTGAAGCTCTGGGGGCCACTGTGACTTACAGGGCTGGGAGTGGGGGCTCAGCTTCGGGGGAGCCGATCCCCACAGGGAACGTTTCTAAAGAAGGGTGGGAAATATAGCAAATAAAAATCCCTATTTCTGTGTAGACACTTGGGAATGTATGCCATTGACCTTCACTGTGGTAGCAGTGAAGTTCTAGACTGGTGCATGGTGCCCCAGCTGGCTGGTGCTGGTGCATAGGCTGACAGCCGCTCCTGGCTTAGCGTGGACTGTGAACTCCTTAGGTCACCAGCAGAAACAAGCTTCGGACCCCTCTGTGCCCCGCTAATCTCTGCAGAAGGAATGGCGGGAGGAGTGAAATGCTCCAGGTCCTGGGCCAGGGCAGCCTTGACCAAGGAGGGGAAGGTTTCAGTGTTTGGAGCATTCAGGAAGAGCCATCATCGCAGGCAACATTGGCAGTTATCTTGCTTGGTGACTCTTTCCACCCCCTTTCCTTTTAACTATTCTGAAGGTCTTTGAGACAAAAGTTGATCACCATTCCGTCATTTTTGAGGTGGCTGCATTAGCTGTTGATAAGAATGCAAGGGAAGTTGGCTCTGGGGTTGCAAAATGAAAGGCAGAATATTCTTAAAACATGAAGGGTTCCAGAAAATATATCAGGTCACATGGTTAGGGAAGACAGACTAGATAAAGCTGTGAATGTGATTTTCTGGATTAAACAAAGCCAGGTGATTAAAATATGATTTATTTATAAAGTCTGCTAACGTGTGTTATGATTGTTGTTTTTAGCAGGGCCTGTGTTGGGGGAAGGCTTCCTTCACATTGGGCATAGGTAGTAAATAACTGGAGAATTGGTCAAACTCACAATTTTGGAGTCTCCTATATACATGTATATCAACTGACTTTTTCAAGACCTCAGCGTTCAGGGCGTCTGGGTGGCTCAGTGGGTTAAGCATCTGCTTTCGGCTCAGGTCATGATATCAGGGTTCTGGGATCGAGCCCCGCATCTGGCTCCGTGCTTGGTGGGGAGTCTGCTTCTCCCTTTGCTCATCCTCTGCTCATGCAAGCCTGCATGTGTGTGTGCAAGCTTATGTGCGTGCACACACACACACACACACACTCTCTCTCTCTCTCTCTCTCTCTCTCTCTCTCTCTCTCAAAAGCAATGAAAAAGACCTCAGCTTTTTGGGCCTGTTGGCCCCTTCCAGGAGACACCGGGGATAAAGTATCCAGTGCTTGTCTCCTAAAGGCCCATGTTAAGAAGAGTGATCATGAGCTAATAGTGTAATAAAAGTTGTGTTCTACCTGGCCACCTGCGTGGCTCAGTCGCTTAAGTGTTTGACTCTTGATTTCAGCTCAGGTCATGATCTCAGGGTTGCGAGATCAAGCCCCAAGCCAGGCTCTGCACTGGGCGAGGGGTCTGCTTAGGATTTTCTCTTTCCCTCTGCCCCTCCCCACCCCTCTCCCGACTCAAAACAAAAACAAAAAGAAGGTAGCAGTCTATCTAATGTGATCTATGTACATGCCAACACGAGTTACTATGGACTGTCGGTCTGGGATTTTAAGTGAGAGTTGGGTTTTTCCCACCAACATTTCTCTATTTGTGTAACAGAGTTGGGCATGTAGTAGGCCCTGAATTTTGGCATCGATTTGGATATGCTAGTTTGACAAAACTGATGACAAAAGTTTGAAGGTCCACGAGTGTTGGAAGGTAAGGAGAGACAAAAATAAGCTTTTTTCCCCCCTGAGAAAATCATATGTTATGTAATAATTTTAGAGTGATGAAGACATAGATATTTTTATAATTTTAAAATATGTTATCCTGCCAGAGTGTGAGAAGATTGACAGAACCAGTTTGCTTTCTCTCTATTTATAGAACTTGGCCACATCTAATTCAGAGAAGCAAGAGATTCAGGGACGCTAGACTTGGACGGCTGAGTAATATGGGATGTGGTTCAAGGACCATCGAGCATGTCAGGCCAACGCTGCAGACTACTTGTAACTCATGAAATGTGATCTGTGGCTCCCTTCCTGTTCCCCACTGTGGAGAGAAGGGGATCAACATCTTCACCATGGCCTGTTGGATTCCCTTAACCTTAGACCAGTCTCGTAACAATGGCCATTGAGAGAGCACGTGGAGTGCCCCTTGCCCTGCACTGGCCTACCACAGAAAAGCAGCCTTATAAGAATTACTGTCTGAGGGTAAGCTGAGAGCTCCATGAACTATTCTGAGTGCTTGCGGATGCAGAGCTAAATATAGCGAACATGTGTGTAGTGTGGTCAGAGGCTCTGATTCATTGAACATTCTGATTGATGGAGACAGAGCTTCAGAGAATTGTGTAATGGGTTAGAGTCCTTCACCGCCCCCCGCAGCCACAAATTTAAAGCAGTCACGCAATTTAGGTACGGCATTCTGTCATTAAATACCAAATCTTATCGGATGACTCCAGGTGGAGGAGATGGAAAATCTCGTCAAGTGTGTACCATCTTCATGTAGAACACCCCTAATGATGAACTTCCCTGGAATTTGTGTGTCTCCTAAAAGCAGGCTGACTGCAGGGTGAAGTTCACGGTTTGACTTCGATTCCACTTAGGATTTAGTGTAGAGATCCATCCTTGCGTCTCTGGCATAGAAGCTGTTGCAGAAAAGATTTTAGAAATTCTCAGTTTCATATTTTTGGCACTGTCTAGCTTGTTATTAACACCTTGAGTCTTGCTCTTCGTGTGGATATCTTTAGTCAGAGTTTAGTGTGTGTGTGTGTGTGTTTTAGTAGCACTAAAGCCAGTGTCAAGACTAGGAAGCATCTTGCCCGATGCTGAAGTGTTTCTGCCGTGCAGAGTGGAGAATTAGGAAGAGAGGTGGTAGTAACCACATGGGCCTTTTGTTGGAACACCACCGAGCCCCACTCCGGCCATGAATGCTCTGTGGTTCTACCTCGTTTCCTTTTGAAAAAGTACTGATTCAGAACCTGGACCTCATGGTTATTACTGCAACTTTAGAACACAGGTTTGGGAAGAAAAAAAATTTTCCCTCTAACAAGCTGTCATATCTGTATCTATCTGTTGATAGGTCTAAACCCTCTCTCCCCATGAGCACGAATCTGGTGGGCATAAACAGGTCATGGAAAGCGGTTCTTGACCAGCCTCCCTGGTTCTCACCTGTGAAGGAGGTGACCAATCGTTGCCTCTCCCTTTTCTCTTACCAACCAGGTGGCTTCCATGCTACAAAAATGGGGGCTAAGTGAGGTCTGGGGTAGGAAATGGCACAGTTTGGGAGGCCATCCTCTTCATCTGAAGCCCAAGGACAGAGTCTGCACCAATCCTGCCACTCTGGAAAATTCTCAGGATGTCATCAGTGGGGAAGTTAGAAGGCTTCAAGTTTGGTGTTGAGGAAAAGCAACCATAAGGCGTTCCTTTACCCAGGTGAGAGATGAGCCTGGATTCAGGGTCCAGCACTGCCTGTGAACCTTCATGGTGCCAGGATGGGCCAGGTGTGGCAGAGACCAGAGACTTGGGGAAGGATGTGAGTTTTCTCTGGAAGCTCCTTGTCCAACCCAGGTGACAGAAGGGGGCAAGCAAGATGAGACCACAAAGGTAGCATGCTGGAGGAGCAGGTGAGGTGTGGTGACCAGCCTCAGTTGCCATGGGAAGGGGAGAGTGGAAAGTGCACCTCGGAGCAGTCCTCTCAAACCCGAGCCCACACTGGAGCCACCTGTAGGGCCCCAGCCCAGAGTTTCTGGTCCACTAGGTCCCAAGTGGAGCCTGGGAAAGTATGTTTTGACCAGCCCAGGTGCTTACTGATGCTGCTGGCCAGGGTCCACACTTTGAGACCCACTGACGTTGAGGAAGTGATGCTTAAATTGAGCCAGGGACTCGGGTATGAGGGCAGATGGGTGAGTGGAGGCAGCAAGTTCTCAGTAGAAGTTGCAGCATGGACAGAGGTGTGGAGAGAAAGCAGTTGGAAAACCCTCATAGTCCAGTTAGAGAAACGGTGGTAAATAGGAATAGAGTGAAATGTGGAGAAAACCTTGAAATGCTACTATGTGGTGCCAGGGCCTACTCGGGAGGTAATCAAGGAGCCCAAGGGATCTGGAGCGGAAAAGACCTCTAACCACAATTACATTGCTGGGAAATCTGGCAGCAGTAGTAGCCAAAACTAACTGATTAGCACTACCTGCCTGGAAAGCTGTGTTGAGAAGGATTCTGAGGCTGAGAATAGACCCCGCATTGGGATTTGTGGTTTTTGCTGTGGGTAGAGAAATGGCATGGTGGTCCCCGGACTGGAGGGAACATGTTAGCAGGACAGTAGAGTAGCTGGGATCAGCAGGAATCAGGAACGAATTGGAGTGGCCTGCCCTCACGCATGTGTAAGGACTTGCAGGGTAGCACAGTGGAAGCAGATGTAAAAGATATTGCTAAGGTAGAACCTGTGAGATGTGGCCACTGAGTCATTAATTCAGCAAAAGTTGGTGGACCAAAGAAGGCAGGGCTATGAGAAGATGCAAACGCTGCTCTCTGGGAACTCAGCCTCAAGGGAAAAGCAAACATGGTTACCACACAGTGGGGCTGACTGGCAGTATAACCACGGAAGGCTTCCTGGAGGGAGTGTCCGCCCTGAGTCCCAGAGCATTGGTGACAGTGCTCCGGTGACCTGCTGGGTGTCAGGCAGGCCCGAGGCGTGGGTGTGGATTGGGGAAGAGGGCTCGACATCACGGAGGGGAGTCTGTAAGGAACTCCACTGCCAGTTCACTGCCGGGTTGCGGACTAGCAGCTGTGACAGCCAGATCGGGGCCAAGAGCCGAGAGCCCAGGGGTTCCTGATAAAGGCTTTGGAGCTTGTGCTTTGGCCCAGGGCATCTAAGGTCATGCGGATCACAGGCCATGCAGATGATGCTTTCCCAGGAGCTGAGAAAGAAGCCCATGTGGTCGGGGTGCTAGGGACCTGAAGTACAGGGCAAGGGGTGTGGACGAGCAGGACTGGGTGGTTGTGGGGGTGAGGAAGCGTGGGGTGATTGTGGGTTCCAGGGCAGTAGGCCAGAGGAGGGGGATGTGGTTTAACAAGGGCAAGGATGAATTCCACTTCCACGATGGTGAGTGTGAGGTACTGTGGCGTCTTCGTGCACTAGTAGGCCGTGGGATATAAGTCTGAAACTTGGGACTGATGTCTGTGCTATAAATACGGACTTGGGAGTCATTAGCATTAATGTGGCTTGAAATCATGCGGGGAGATGAGGTCACTGAGGAAGGAATGTCAAGAGTGCATACAGCGAGCGGTCTGGGAACACCAACCCGGCTGGAGTAGGCACAGGCCCAAGCTAAGTTTGCCTGAGGGCCAGGACAGTCGGGGAGTGGGGCCTTCCCGAAAGGGAGGCCTGCTCAGCGGATGGAAAGCTCGGGAGAAAAATGCCTCGAACCCCGGTTTAGGACTTGGAGAGGGGGGAGGGGGATGAGGAGGGGAAGGGGGATTGGAGGGGCAGGCTACTGATCAAAACTGGGAGTCCCCAGAGAGTGCCAGCTTGAACGAGCTGGAAGAGGGTGTGGGTTGGGGCTGCTGTGGTTTGGGTCCCATTTACTAGGCAGCTGGAATTTTAAATTGTGGATCTGAAGGAACAGGTTGGGTTAGAGTTGAGGATTTGAGTCCCTTGCTGAGAAATACTGGCTAAAACCTTGGGGAAGACAGGGACAGGATGGTAGAACTAATAATTCTGAAGGTAAGGCTTCACTGCAGGCTGTGGGGGCCCAATCTCTAGGCCCAGAGGTGCCGCCCCTGTGACCTTGGCCTCTGTTCAGGTGTGGGAGGTGTTTTGGGGAGTCCCTTAGCAGGAAAAAGCTGGACAAGTGGCCCGGCTAGAGGATTATTCTAGCCCCATGCCATTCCCCACCCCTGAAACACTTGTTTATTCCTTTTAATCTTGTTTCTTAATCCACATTATCTGGGGTCAGTGAAGATTCAACCAAGTGGTCTATTTCTCCTTGGGAGTTTTAACAGGCACTGACCAAGTCCTTGGAGCTGCAGTGTGAAAACCTGTAGGAATCTAAAACTACCTCCATGCCTGTGGGGGGATGAATCTGGTGGCACTCATCTTTCCTGTACTTGAAGGCCTCTGATGAGAGATTGCATGCAAAATGCCAACGCGGGGATGGCAGCGCGGGGACTAGTGCGGTGCTTAGATGTGGGAAGCTAGGGAGAGGCACCTGTGTGACACGCCTGACCTTTGCTGGGGCTCCTGTTGTCACTGGAGGGCGGGCTGGCACTGCAGGGTATCCTGGGTAAGTGAAAGAGGCTGGGGCAGAATGGGGGGTGGGGATGAAGGCATTTCTGAAGCCCCTGGTACCCCCTTGGGACTCCCTTTAAAATCTTCCCCCCACCCAGCAAGAAGAGCTTTTCAATGAAAAGTTTATTAGAAGGGCACTTACATGGGAAAGAGATGACACAGATCTTTAACAATAGGGGTAAAAATGCTTAAACAGGTGCTCTGCTTTTAAGATACAAAAGTTAGAAAAATCTAAACAACTATAAATACGTACATGCTTTTTACAAAGGTGTTCAAAGGTCAGGCTGGCTGAGAAGTGAAGGTCACCAAAACCTCCACACTCTGCCCCCCCCCAAACCAATCCCAGAGAGTCGGGAAGAGCCTCCTTGCCACAGCAGCAGGGAGGTGAGTGAAGAAGGGGGGGTGGGGGGGCTCCGGCTCCATCCCTGTGGCTGGAGATCTCACTGCTCTGAAGGGAGAGGGGTTGGGTTCCGAGGTTCCCTGTGCAGCCCCCCTCCCATTTGTGCGTGCTGCCACGTGCTTAGCCAGTTTGCGGGGGTGGGGGGTGGGGGGGTGGCTTCTGGACGATGAGCGCTGTGCCCTCAACCAGCAGCGTTCAGAATGGGCTGGGCCCCTGACTCTTGCCCAGAGAGACCTTTTTGACTTTCTCCAAAACAATTAAATAGTTCTCTGTCTTGAATGGTTTTAAGAAGTTATTACATAAATATAAAAACGCCAGAATTCTAGAGTGTACATTATTTCAGCATAAAAAAATCAATTACAGAATCACTGAGAGCATTTCCCAATCCAGTTTACATGATCGGCGAGTTGATGGGCTAGCTGTGTTTCTAGAAAGTTGCCTGGACTTCATCACGTCCCCACTGCCTGCCACCCTTCCATGAGAGACCCCCTCCTCTTCGTGTCGGAGCCACAGCCTGCTGGGTACGTGTTTTGCTTTTCTACCCTCTTGAGAAGTAGTGGATACTCCTCAGAAGGATGATCTAGAAGGGAACATTTAGCTGTTGCATTTTTAGTAAATTGGGGAGACACTATAGATCTTGGGGCTAACTCCCAACTCTGCCCCTTTAAGTCACACAGAGCCCAGCACTAAACTCAGGCCCACTCTTGCAATGGGTAACCCCCTGGGAAACCGGCCTGTGAACGGTCCCCAGATTCATCTTCCTCATCCTTTTAAGGACGACAGAGAGGGGCCTCAGGTGAGCTCTGGGCCTAGGGAGAAACTGGTACGAAGTCTCAGAGCAGCTGGGGGCCCAGGCTGAAACCCCATCTGCCTTCAAGACTACACACATGCGTGTGTGACATGAACATGCTACTTAAAGCCTTTTCCTGCAGTTTGAGTAAAAGCACTTAGCCCCAGGATAGGTCCAAACTCTAGGAAGCCAAGGGAAGATGGAGAAAAAGAAACTAAGCACAAGATACGTGCTACAGCTCATTCTAATACATTAACGATTTTAAAAATCACCATGGTCAATAAAAAAAACACAGACAACATAAGGACAATGGGAAAGTCTGCCAGCAGCCTTGCCCTTGTGCGCACGAGCGCTTCCTAAGAGGAGTCAGAGTCCCCGCTCCTGACTCTCAGCTTGTCTCAAAATATCAGATCGTCTGCAGCCCGCCAGGAAGGTGGCCAACTGAGATGATTCCAGCACAGGCCTGTAACCCGAAGCCGCTGGGGCAGCTACCTACTGGGCTTGGGCTGGAAGGACCTAAGTTACTAAATAAAGTTGGGAAGAGGGGTGGGGAGGAAAGGAAGAGAAGAGATGTGGGCTCCTGGGGGAGGGGCGCAGCTGAGGATCTCAGGCCCAGGACTAGCTCGGGGGCAGCATCAGCCCCAGTGTGAAGGCCACTGGGTGGCGAGCCCCACCCAGGATACGACAGTTAAAACTGCCCTCCACCCCTGCCCCCAGACTACCCTATTTTCTCCTGCCCCTATCAACTGTTCTTTAAAAATTCTTTTTAATATGAAAATGCCATTCCTACAACAGGATTTTCAAACTAAGAAAACAGCTTTGTGACTTAAAGAAAGGCCACTAATAGGATACAACCCCCCCACCCCTGTACACCTCCCCCCCGGTATAGCTGCAGCCTCTCTGATGGGAAGGGCACCACGTCCTCACCTCTAAGTCTGACTGAATTTCTTCCAGAGGTGGACTTACCTACATTTTCCTCTCACATCTTCCTCCAGGGGTCTAGTCTATAAAGAAGAGGGGCCAAGTAAGCTTTTGGAGAAACACAAGACTAAGACTTCACGCCTCCTAAAAGTAGCCCTCAGCCCTGAGCATCAGGGGTACTAAGAAACCATCCAGACGCAGCCACCAGACTGCTCAAACCGTGCTGTACCCAAATGAGTCCCCAAGAAATGGGAGGACGGCTTTGTGCCACAGGAAGGCCTAGGAGCAGAAGGCCGATGGAGAACGCAGGCCCTCAGAAACTGCTGCCCTGGCTTCGGGGGAGGGCATGATGGCACCAGCAGAGGCCGCAGTGGAGTGCCCTACCACAAGTCTCAGACCTGACCAGGAGCATGCGTGCAGGTCCAGGAGGCCCAGATGGCTTCACAGCAGGTGAACTCCGGCCCCGCGGTGTCTGACCGTCTCAGGGAGAGGGCGGTTGTGTGGGGTCTCTGGGCTCTGAGTCAAAGACCAGCATCAGTGTGGCAAGGTGCTCCTCCCCTCTCTTCCTGTGTCGTTGGGGAGCTTGGAGAACAGCTCTCCTACCTGGAAACCACAGGGCTGGAGCTGCGGGGGCACTAGGATCCTGCCGGGGAGGTGCTGGGAAGCCCCCACTGTCTCCGTAAGGCATCAGAAACGTCATCACATTTGACATTTACACCCGCCAGTAGACATTTTCTCCCCTTCACCTGGAATCAGACAGGACTTCCATGGGAAATCCCTTGGCTTTTCCTGGTAGAAATCCATGCAAAAAGATGGGATAAAGTCATTTCATACAAAAACAGTGACAAAGAATAAAGTCCCAGTTGCAGAATACAGCATTGCCACTTGTAAGAGGCCAGTTGAAAAGGAGGGCTTTTTTCCAGTTGAAATAATTTATACCAGTTTCCTCACTAATTGCCACTGGAAACAGTACTTCTTACACAGTATAGCTGCTGAAGTCGTCACTGATGATCCCCTGCCATGAGCCAGATAATCTTACGTCCCTGGGGGAAGACGGCACACCTCTGTGCTCCAAGCCTCCAATTTTCCAAGGTGTTAAAAAAAAAAAAAATTTAATAGCCCTTTTTCATTTGCCTATGTTGGCCTGAGATTTTTCTTCCCTTCTGGTGCATTTTGCTTCTGTTAATTTCAGTTTCCAGAAGTGCTGGCAGGTGTCTTCTCAACAAAACCTGGAAAAGCTTCACCTTGAGAGAGAGAAGTTGCCAGCCCCCCAACAACGCTGGTTTCCCAGTCAATGTGCCAACCCAGGATTTTTTTTAAAATATAAAATAAACATTTAAACGAGCATATGACAAAGCTCATTTAATTAATGCAACTGACTACGTAAACCAAGAGAGCTGGATGCATGAGAATAGCAAGTGAGCTCTTACAGAGGACTGCAGACCCACGGAATGGAGCGTCGCCTCCGCTCAGACCCCACTGATGTGACAGCTGCCTCCTGCCTCACGTGACCATCTCACGTGCTTCAAATCTCTGAGAGTAACGCAAGAAGAGAAAATATACATTGCATAAAGCGCTGAGTCTCAGCAGATCTCCCAACCTTTCAAAGTGAGAAAGGACAAATTTGAGAGGAGGGGTCTCGCCCACTTTCCCCACTGTCCGTAAGCGCATGTTCTGAGCACGCTGGCTCACCTTTCTCAGGACGCTGTCAGAGGAAAAGGGACAGATGCGCCCCCCTCCCCAAGTCAGGGGACTGACCCCAAGTCAGTCCGGCTCCTGGGGTGCAGGGTCTGCTGGAGTGCTGGGGCTCAGGAATGCTCAGCTGAAGCACACTGGTCACAAGTGTCAGAGGGCTAGGCATGAGGTTCACTCCTGCCCCTGCAGGCTCTGTCCCACCTAGAACACCCAAGGTGAGTTTCACACTCCAGTCCGGAACCCAGGGCCATTTCCTGTTGGACAGTGATGTCCCAGATTGCTGTCATTAAATCCGAAGGGGGCTGGGAGGAGGGGGCAGGTGGTGAACTACTACCTGTTTGCTCAAGCTGCCAGAGCAGAAGCTGTTTCTTGCCCTGCAAACAGGGGCCAGAGGGCACATGTTCGGCAGACACAGCTGTTCAGAAAATCCATCTCTGGGTTCGCTTTTGCATTTTGGAAAACAGGTCAGTGCCGCTTTGATTGAGGGAGAAAAATTTCTTCTTCATTGACAATAGTGAGTTCCAATTTTCTCCTCCTATGCGGCCTTTCCCCCCAAAGCCCACCCTCCCCCCACCCTCCCCCTTCACACCCAGTGTCTCTAAGACACACTGGAACAGCGGATGCTTGGGGAGCCCATCTGGGTGAGGACCTTGTCAAGCCACTGCAAAGGCCCATTCAGGTGCAGCTCGATCCAGCAGGGGGTGCTGGTCACGGTCTGTCTCCTGCAAGACAGAGGGAGAGGGGTAGGGTGGGAGACTTCAAAAATGTTCAGAAGGACACACATACAAGTCAGAACACCTCTTCCTGCTTTGGTGAGAGTCCTCTAGCCAGAGCCAGGGATAGGCCCATGGCACCTTTCTAGACCCTGCTCTAGAGGAGGATCCAATGACTTGCTGAGACTGCCAGGGCAAACTCCTCCAACCAGGAAGAGCCTTGAACAAATCAGGTTCTCTCGCCAGGGAAGGAAATAGCCCTTCAAGGGTTAAATGTGTGAGGCAAATTCCAGGGTATCCTACTTGTCCACCTGTTTCTGTGACGGGCCCCCCCAGTAAAGAACTTCCAGCCTAAACAAAGGTCTCCCTGGGTCCCATCTGTCCTGAATGGGCAGCCTCAGCTCCAGGGCCAGGTCCAGTCCCAGCAGGCCCTGATGACGTGTGTCTGTCTGATGGAGGGGTGTTTTCTGCACAGCGTGGACAGAATCCACATGCCATCAGTTCCCAATGTGCTGATATAATTCCCATCTATGGCCTTATTTTGGAAAATCTTACAAGCAGAGCAAGCCATGGAACAATTACTGGAAAAAACCAAGGCACACCACACGTTTCTTTTCCCCAAAGCACTTTGTCTAAATTCAGGCTGGTTGATGACGCAGCCCACAGACGAGCTCCCAAAGGCCTCCAGTGAGCAAAGGCTATCTGCTGAGGCCGGAGGTGCTCGTGCCAGCTGGAGGTGAGAAGCCTGGGCCCGGGGCCCTCCCCACTTTTGACCATCTCACAGGAGGGATGAAACCTTTCTCTTTGGCCCAAGAGGCAGAAGGAGGGCAAGACTGTTCTGGGAAGGGACTGCACCTGCCCGTTAGGTGGCTCTGTGGGGCTGCCAGGTGGCAGTGATGTGGTAGGTCGCACAGGACCCCACGTGCTGGCAGCATGTCCCACATGGTGACACAGTGCCCCCAGGGAAAGGCTTCCATCACCGAGGGACCTCTTTCTAGCACTTGGGAGCTGGAGGGCCATGGTGGTGTGCCAGCTTGAGGGCTTTTAGCTTGAGGCCACTGCCTTCCTTGCTTGGCCTAGGCTGGGCCCGAGTGGAGGTTTCTAGATGGGCTTGTGGACCCCGGGGTGCCTCTCTGACTTGAAGTGCCTGAGTACAGTCCTCTGGGAAGTCTGGGTGTAGGAAGAGCAAAAGGACCTCTATCTGGCTCTTTTCCATTGGGGTCCAGCTAATAAGTAGTTCCCTTCCCCACTAAAAGAAAAAATACTAATTTTGTAACCTTTCACTCTGGTCCCATAAATGATTTCAGCCAGGGCCAAAACGTGGGCTAAAATCTTTCTTGGGCTGGGCCCTCGGGCCTGGGCTCATCTCCTCAAGCCGTCATAAGTGGGCTGTAAGTTCTCCTGAGAGGCCTGACCACTTTCATTACTCGGTTAGTCACTCATCCTGGATTTCACAGAGATACCACCCCCCAACCCCCAGACCAAGGTGCTATGTTCCCTGGGCCTGTGGGGCAGGCACAGGGAACAGCAGCTCAAATACGGTAAATAGGAGAGGACTTTACGGACTGAAATCCTCTAATGAGAATCTGACTTTCCATAAGTCATGCTCATCTGGATTTCATTACAAACGGTGGCCCAGAGCCAATACTGAAATGGGTTTGGCCTGGGTGCAGAATGACTACAAAACAAAAATGGATTCCAAACATCTGGAAAAATGAAGAGAAGGGGGCAGTCACTTGCAAGGCGCTGGCCCAGGCTGCCGCGCGGGCTCCTCTGCGTCTGCCACGGGAGCTGGGGGCCGGAGGGGCATAGGGCTCTGGCCCTCACACACTCCAGTCTAGGTGTGGAAAGAAAAGGGACTGGCTTCGCCAAACCCAAACCAGAATGCTCTGGGAGATTAAACAGAACAGACGAGGTAGAGCCAACCAGTGCTATGTTTAAATCAATATCTGAAAGTCTGAAAAAAAAAAACTTTCTTAGCGAGTAAACTCTATTCCTTTTTGACTATACAAATCTTCTCTCCTCCCATCCACCTCTCAATTTTAATACCTGAGATCCTCAGGGTTACCTGAGTCAGAGGCGGAGCACCAGAGAAGGGCAGAACAGCTCCCTGGAGAGGGTTGTCCTAAAACCATCCACCCAAAATGAATAACGAGGAAGGAGCCAAGAGTCAGAGTGCTAGACTCAGCTTTTCTGCTAATGATGTGACTTCAGGCAAGTCACTTTCTGTGGGCCTTGGTCCCCTCGTCCATGCACCGGCAGCGGTGCCAGCGTCCCCGCCCAGGGTGATGATGAGGAACTAGATGAAGAACTAGAACATATGTGGTTCTGGTGCTTGAGACACTGCAGTGTCTAGCTCTTCCTTACCCAGCGTGGCTTGGGCTCTCCCGGTCCGCCGAGTCACGGCCTCTGCTCTCTGGGGTGAGGGTGGCCTAGCTTATCTCTAAGGGGCCCTTGCTCTGCTGTTTGAGGCCCGTGCAGTCGGGCCCCCATGACAGGTTGCACCCAGGCCTGACCTGTATTCCGCTCCCCAGCCTTTGACGAAGCTCATGCGGATGGTGCACATCCGGGTCAACTGGTAGACCGCCTCGAAGCCCTGGTTGACGGACTGAGCCAGGAGGGCGGCAAACTCCTGGTTGTTGAAGATCTTCAGGTTGCACCCTGCCAAGAGAACAAAAACAGTGCTTGCGGGGACAGAAGCATACGTGTCTAGTGCCCCACTCCTGGCTGAAGCCACCCCTGGGTCATCCAGAACGGCATACCTCACCCGGCTCAAGTGGCACACAGTTATTCCGTGCATTAGCCCCATACTCCGCACTCGGCGCCACGCTAGAGACAGGACCCCTGAGTGTCTGCCCTTGAAGCCGTCCCTACCTCAGTGGCCAACACACAGGGCTGAATTCAACCCTGGCCTGTGAACTCCAGCTCCCAGAGCCAGGGAAGGCTGAGGAAGACTGTAAAGCCGGTGACCAACAACTTGAGAAAAGACTTGGAGAGGTGAGCCTTGCCCTGGGCAAAAGGGCCAAGGCAGGACTCCAGGAACCAGAGAGATAAGGTACCTAAGCCAGAATGCCCATGGCTGTGTGGGGCATGGCTGACTACCCAGGGACCAGGAACCCTTGACAGTAGGTACAGGGGAAACAGGCCAGACAAAAGGCTCCTCAGCCTGCTGCTCCAACAGGTGGCTCAGCAGAGGGTCCCAGGGTACCTTCTACCCAGGCTTACCTGGTGAATCCACCTGGGATTAAGAAGGAGCAAGAGACTCAGGCCACAGTTTGGCCTTGGGGCACATGGCTGGATCAGGGTGACATTCGCAGCAAAGTAAAGATGTGTGTCTAACCTGAGCCAGGCCCAAATAAAGTTTATAATAAATCTCCTGAAGTTGTACTGCCTGAATGTGTCAATCAGAAAAATAACAACAACAGCACATCACAGAAATACCCAACAGGTGAGCTAAGGTGACATTTATTAACGGGCCAACACCAGACTCCTAATCTTGCTATGTGACTCTGGGCCGGTCACTTTCTCTTCAAAAGCCTGGGTCTCCTTTGTAAAATGGCAGGCTGGTCTCAGAGGTCCTCCTAGCTCCTATGGTCTATGAGCTAACAAACCCCACCAGGGCCAAGTTAGCCCTCCCCAGAAAGGTGTGGGATGGCTGGGGAAGGGAGCGGCCACAAGGCCAGGAACACAACTGAGCTTCCAGTTTTCTTTTTCGCCAAGGGGAAGTCTGGTGACACGGGACAGCAAGTGGGGTCCGACTCCCAGCCAAGCCAAGAAGCTGAGGGACCACCAGACTCCATGGTCCCACCGTCCTAGGCTCATCCCAGCCACTTCCCAGCCGTGTGCCTCGGGGCAGGTGGCTTACCCTCTCTGAACTTGTCTCCTCACCTGAGGAGCCAGGATAATGGGAGAGTACTGCGAGAGAGCAAAGCGAGAGAGACGTCCTCTGTAAACACAACTACACAATGCGCAGGAAATGGCGAGCGCAGTTCTTTCAGACATTCTGCATTCTTAAGCTGACTCTGCCCAAAGCTCATCACCCTGCTATCATCTGCTACCAAGAGGAGGAAACATGTGCCACACCCAGTACCAGCCCCGTCACAGTCGGCCAGCAGCACGGCCTGGGGCTGTGTGCCTGTGAGAAGCGGGCTCTGGCAGGGCTCTCGGCCTGGGTTTTCTAGGTCCGGAGGCCCAGATGGGGTCTGTCTCTGCCTGTGTTGCTGTGTAGCTGTGGCTCTATCCAAGCCTCCCTCTGGGGTGCAGCCTGTAGCCATTTCTTGGAATACAGGTGGGATTCATCAGTTCTACTCAGAAAACCCGCAAGAGCTCCCCAGATTAAAAGCAGAACTTTCTTGCGTCCTTCTGGGGCCTGGCCCCATCACACTTTCTAAACATTTCCTGCTTCTTACATGGCCTCTCCAGCTAGAGTGCCACCTGTATGTGCCCTACTCTCCATCACCCCCGGGGCCTTGGCCCATAATGTGCCCTCGAGGTCCCCACCCCAACCATCACCCTGTGCCGAATGCCAGCCAGCCCTCAATGCCTGCGTGCCGCCTTCAGGAAGCCTTCCCTGATCCATCCCACTTAACACTTAAATGAGTTTTTCTCCCTGGATCCAAGAGCACCTTATCTCTGCTGCTTCCATGGTGATCAGTACCTTTCCTTGTATTAAAACCATCTGCATCTTTGTCTGTACACTCAGTCTGTCTGTAAGGTCTGTGGGGACAGCACAGCAGCAGGGCCTCCCGGGCCCCTCGTCTCCCTCAAGCACCTGGCACGGCACCCACATGCGGTGCAAGTTTGTGGAATGAAGGACAAAAGCATGATGCCTGCGCATCTGTGCACACAGGGCAGCAAGCAGGTGGCCGCAGATCAAAGGCACAGCCATCAGAGGCTGCGTCTGCTCCTGGGGGGGTCAAGGAGAGCGCGGTCGGCCAGTAAGACACAGACAAAACCCCTATGAAGCCCCTCTAGGCTGGCAGTACAAATGCAGAGGAGGAGAAAAGGTAAGGATGGAGAAACCCCCGGCAACCCAGATGCGCCATGGGGCGGGGGTGTGAGAGCTCATACCTGGCGGGATCTTGCAGACGGTGGCCGGGTGCCAGCCATAGCGCTGGTTACAGTTGGGCGACTGGACGAAGATGGCGCTGTCGCTGAGGCACTCTGCGAAGACCTCCCCTCCAATGTAGTACAGCCGCACGCCTCGCCCTGGAGAGATGGGGGTCAGACTGGACTGGGGGGGCTGGCCCCAGGGCCAGCTGAGGCACACCAAGGGGCTCAAGCTGCAGCCAGTGCTCTGAGCCACTGCTTCCCTGCCAGCCTCAGCAGACAAACTACCCAGAGCCCAAGCTTAAACCCGCAGGGAGTGTGGGGGTGACACCGGGTCCCCTAACGCTGGGCGGCCGATGACACAGGGAAGGGGCATGGGCTAAGTCTGCATGACGGCCTTGGCCACAGACAAGCCATGGGCCAACATCAAGTTCCTCAGCCCCGGAGCCTCTGTCTCTTCATCTGGAAGATCGGCGACACTCACACACACCTCGTAGGGTGGCCAAGCCCCACACAGCACCCACCGAGCAGGAGCTACAACAGAAACTCATTCAGTAGACATCCCAGGAGCCCTTCATGACAGGGATGGCTTCAGGCCACCCCCGTACCTTCTCCCCTCCGTGCATTTTTCTAGAACATTCCATAGGTTTCTATCATTCACTTTTCCTCCATCTCTTAAATCCATTCCAGATGGACAGAAATTATTTTTAAGTTGGCTCTGCAAGCCGAGCAAGCAGTTACGTAAACACGCTGACATGAGTGCTGCTCTCAGCCTGGGGAGGGTCTCTTCTGCACAGGATGGCCTCTGTTGCTGCTTCTGGGGAAGAGTCCCAGAGGGCTAGAAGACGGAACCAGGTTCTACAGGCACGAGGTCAAGTGGGACAGAAACCAGGGGGCCACTGGGAGTTCTGCCTCCTTGTCCCATGATGGCCCCAGAGCCCCTTTCTCCTTGGTTTGGCACGATGAGGGGTGTGGGCAGACTCAGGGTCCACAAGGAGGGGCCGCTGGGTTGTCTGTCGAGAGCAGAGGCAGAGATGGGAAGACCCCAACCAAAAGAACAAAAATGTGTTTTCTTTTGGTAATTTCTGAACCACTATTTTTAAAATATAGAAAAGCGTAAGGAGAATAAGTAAACACCCATGGATGCCACCCAGGCATCCATATCAAAAGATCCGTATCTTTTTTAAAGTAAAACAAATATGGACGCCGTCTGGTAAGGCTGAGGGCTCAGTGGCAGGGGGCTGTTTGTCACCAACTGGGTTACACTCATGGTGTGGCCTCGGCAAGGCTCTGCTCTCCCCTGGGCATCAGGTTGTTTCCTGGAGAACAAGAACCCAGGCCCAGACCCATGGCTTCCCAGTGTTCCATCTTTTAACCATAAAATCCTCTCTTCAAATGAAATCTTCCATGAAAACTCAAGACATGGTATGGACAAGCTCAAGGGTGCTCTAGTGCACTTAGGACCAGACCCACTGCTGCCCTACCCAGGTCTGGGGTTTGCCCTGGAGCCCAGGGGCTCTGGACTGGACATACCCTATCACACCATCTCCAGGGCCTTCTAAGGGACTCAGGATCCCCAAACTACGAATATCCAAGTGACACACGCAGCGCCCTTTTCCGTAAACAAAGTGGTCTCCTAACTACGTTCTGGGTGTTAGGAGGTTCTGGCAGCCTAGAATAATCACGTAGGAAATTAACAAAAGATCACTCCTTAAGGACGGACACCACCTACCTATCCACCTAGCAGTCAGTCCTTTAGGGGTATATTCATTAAGATAATCACTATGTTGCCCTTTTCATAGATTTGTCATTTTTATCCCCTCAAGTGAGTGTTTTCCTCTTTGGGTTTCCCCTCTTCAGACTTTATCTGTGTTTTCAAATGGGAGTGACCAAGCAATGTGAACTCTTCTGGCCTGGCCCCTATATAGAGCAGTACAGAGTTCGGGGGCTGGCTGGGGGAGTGGGTCCTTTCCCCAGGTCCCAGCCGAAGGTACAGCACAGCGAGGGGTAGGAGAGGCCGGTGGGTTCTGGGCCCAGGCTGCTGGGGCTGCTGGGGGTGGGGAGGGGGGTGGATGAGGAGGCAGGGCGCCCTTACCGATGTGCCTCCGCGTGAGCTCCACGGCTGCGTTCCTGTTGACGTTAGAGAGCAGCCCCAGGCAGAAGCGCTCTGAGTTGGAGGGGTCAGTGAAGCCATCCACGGTCATGGAGGGCTGTGAGGCGTGGAATGTCTCCCCAACACGCTGGTTCAGTTCATAGTAGGAGATGGAGCACCAGAAGGCCGGCTCGCAGTAGGTGACAGGCTGCAGGTCTGGGGAGAGAAGCCAGGCTACTGGGTCAGGGGCCCACAGGTCGCCTGCTCCCCAGTGAGCTCCCCTGGCTGCTCCGTAAGGCTATTTCTATACCTCTCCAAGGGTGTTACAATCCCCGGACCCAGTGCCTTACCCTACCTAAGCTTGCGGGATCCGATGTGATAAAGTACTCTAGCGTTTGGAAAAGGGCTTCTCCACTAGTCTTGCTGCTTTCATTTAGTCTTAGCTCATAAAGGGCCCGTCCTGCCTGGCTGGGCTTGGGTTCAAAGCTGTCTTCAAGGAGGGCCAGGCACCACCCAGCACCTGGGCAAGCCCGCTGAACAGGCCCGGCAGGTTCCCCGGGGGTGGCCATGCCACCCACATGGCCACCTCCCAGCCTCTCGGCCTCCAGAGGGGCTTTCAGCTTTCGGCTCTGCCTGGTCTTGGGCACTCCTAGCCTGTCAAGCCTCAGAGTCCGAGCCTGTAAGACAACAAGGCCGGCAAAGCCTGGGCTGTGGCAGGGGGCGGGGGGCAGGCGCCGGGCCTCCGACCACACCCACATGGTCCGCAGAGTGAACCCACAGCTATTACAGAAACTATCTTCCAAATGTCTCCATGTGCTGTCAGGACGGCTAAGACACAAAGCCACCTAAAAGAAATTCTCCATTTGTCCTGTGGTCTCAACCAAGGGCTCCTCGAAGCAAAACTGCCATCTTGGGAGACACCAGTTCTCTTTCTAATAAGAGTTGGGGACCCTGAAATAGAGGTTTCCCATTACACAATCCCCCCATCATCTTTCCTGGAACTCCCTCACCTTCCTGTCACCTCTGGCCACCCTAGCCCACACCTGTCCAGGCCCCCGGCCCTCCTCCCTACATCATCTCTGACACCCCATTGGGTCCGTGCTTGGCCCTGGGCCAGGCCCCTGGCCTTTCTCCCTGCCATCAGTGCTGCAGCATCCTAACAGGACTCCCCAGCACTCCGGTCCAGCCTCGTCCAGCCACACCCCTGCCCCGCAAGCCCCCAGCATGGGGTGGAGTATCCTCCTGACCCCGCTCACTGCCTATGTGAATCCACCTCCCTCTTGGGAGAACCAGGGAGGCCCCACCCCTTCTCACTCCTCCGGCTTGGACCTCCAGCCTGATTTTAAATATTTTTGGAGTCCCCTGGGTACTTAGGTGCATCTGTGGGAGCGGGTACAAGGGACAGGAAGGGCTCACCGTGCCAGCGCTCAGCCCTGGCCAGAGACCCCAGCTCACTGCCTGGAGTGAGAACCCACGGGGAACTCTGCTCACCAGGCCTTTGGAAATGTGTGAAGCACAAGAGGAAAAAAAAAAAAAAATCAGAAACTGTTCTGGGAGGGGCCTGCAGGGCTGAGGGCCCAGATCAACTTGTGGGGTCTGTGCCTATGATCCCTTCCCAGGGGAAGGAGAATGCCTACCCCGTGTGTGAGAAGATGCAGATCAGTAACATTCCTGTACTCAGCACAGGCCCAGGAAGTGTCCGTGGGAGGACTAGGACACCTAGACCAGCCTCTTCACCCCAGCATCATCATCTTGGGCCAAATGATCCTCAGACTTGGGGGGAGAAGGGGAAGAGGGGAGGGGAGCCCCATCTGTTACAGGCTGTCTAGTAGCACCCACTAAATGCCAGTGGCACACATCCATCGCCCCCGCCCCAGCCAGGACAGGGACAAATGGCTCCAGACATTGCCAGCTGTCTTTGAGGGGGCAGAAGAGCCCCTGTGTGGAGACCACCGCCCCCCAGCTTTAGCCAGGTCATGGAGCCCAGGCTTTACCACCAGGCGGCCCAGAATGCACTCTGCACTCTACATGGACCGGCTGCGTGACTGTGAGCAAACCAGACCAGCCCCGAGGGTTTCAGCTTACAGGTGGCTCCCCAGAGCCACGGGGCGGGCGGCCCTCTTCACCAACGCCGCCCAGTCTGCGGGCCGACCGGGAGAAATCCCGAAAGCATGGGGCATGCAAAGCATTCCATACTCCGTGCTGACAATTAGAACTGAGGGTGTACGTGAACCTGAGGTCGTCCTGCTCCCGTCCCGGGGGGAGGCAAGACGTCCTTGGCCCTCTCCTCTCTTCCCAGGGTGTAGGGAGGGAAGATGAGAGATTGTAGGGGATCGAAGCTACTTTTAATGGGGGAGGGAGGAGTGATGGGGCAGGGGTGACCGTGGCTTGTGGCCTGGGCCCCGGAGGTCGGGTTGAGCCACATGGGCCACATCCGGCTCTGGTGTCACTCCACGTTCCGACATTCCAATGAGATAAGCTATATTTTAAACAATGTGGTCACTAAAATGTGAGCTATGTTGCTTTGGCGACCTAAGAAAGAAGGAAAGAAAGAAAGAAAGAAAGAAAGAAAGAAAGAAAGAAAGCCCAAAAAATCCAAGTATAATCCAGGCACTCACTCAAAAGGGTCAGGCAACATGTCAGAGGCAAGAAGTCCTGAGCAGGGGCTGCTGACCACCACTACCCAGGGGCAGGCTCTGCTGGCCTTGCTTTGTGAGCTCTCCTGGCCTGGACAGCCACTGCAGCTTTCCTGGAAGACGCCTAGTGCAGACCATCCAGGTCACTGTGCATCTGGCGGGGGTCAGCCTGGAGAAGCAGCTGGGGCTGCTCTGCACTGGCCTTGGCGTCCCCAGCAAAGTACAGAACAGAGTCCTCATCCCAAATCATAAAGTCTTCCAGCAACCCCTGGGCTTCGTGCAGACAGAAGAGAGAGAGAGCTTGGCTCCCAGGAAGCCTGGCACAGCCTACCCATCAAAAGAAGAAAAGCCACAGGCCACCCATTGGGTAGCATGGTGCCAAGACCACTCAGGGGAAATGTGGGCTTTGAGGCATCTCAGAACCAGAGACAGGCTTGGGGTCCTGGCCCAAGAGACCCCCCAAGCAGATCTGAGCCCTTATCTAAACATCCCTGCAACTTACAGATACACACTGGACAATGTGGTAGAAAACGCTGGACTCGGGAACCTGACACATAATTAAGGAGATGCTAGCTTGAGGAGTTAGGGTGGGTGGTGGAGAGCAGGGCAGTCAGGCCAGGGCCAAGACTGAAGGGTACCATTTTCCTGAGTGCTGTTCGGATGAGCTGGCCTGTGTTTGGAAGCAGGACTGAGCCGGGGCAGTGCCCCCAGCCATGTAGTCACAAGTCTCCAGAAACACCTAAGATCTAGCCGTGCCTTTCACCTCTGTCCCTCCTGGTGCCTCTCAGCTGCCCCTCCTCAAGGAACCTCTGCAAAGGGAGCTGCAGACCAAAACATATGGTTACCACCTCCGGGTTCTCCCTTGAATGGCAACCTATTCTTAAAAAGCACATATGTCCTCATTTTTATTTCCCACCCAAAGACTTATCCACATCATGGTTAAATACAAGAAAAATATAAAGTCAGGGCCCTCGAAATGAGAACATTATAAACAGTTAAACCATGGGTTGTAGCTACTTAGAGAGCACTCAGCTTGGCTCTGAGCTCCCTAGCAGACAAGGCAAGAAGGGAACATCGCATGCTATGTGTCTCTGGTTATGTACAGACAATGCTGACAAGTTCTGCAGGGGAATCAAAGCTTGCCCTGGCCCTAAGTCTCAAAAGAAATCTTTTAAGAAATCAGGTGGTAACCTCTCCTCCCACATCCATCAAGCCAGCCAGCCTGAATTCCAAGAGTCTTCTAACAAACGCAGAGGCCATTTTACATAAGATTGTTCCTTGCAAAGGACCTGAAGACATGCCATGCAGAGGCTCCTGTGAAAGGATGACTCTCCGGGGCTAAGGGCACTTGCCTCCTTGAGTGGTTTTGCTTCTCCAGGCCACACCTGGCATGCTAGACAATGGCGGGTGCCCAAGGCTGCCCCTGCACACGGCCCTGCTCCCAGGCAGACTGCTGCGTCTGGGCTCATCGCTCCTCCTGGAGCAGAGGTGTTGGGAGACACAGGAACCTTCTGTTCCCACCGCTCTCCGCCCCCTGCCCCCACCAGCATGGTATCAGCCAGACTTCTCCAGGGGCGTGGGGCACTTCATTCACAGCTGGCTCCCTGCCAGCCTGACGGCGCTGGCTGGCTTCGCTTTTAAGCCCTATTCCAAGCTGGCATAGACTTTCTGTTTTGTTTAAGGAAAAGAAAACAGAATAAAACCCAGAAGGCAACACTTGGATTAAGGGATGCCTATTAAAAACATGTGCCAGAGATCCAAATCCGGTAAAGGAAAAGGAGTGGGGGATGGCAGGGGGAAATTAACTTTCTACGATGAATCAAAAGCTAGGAACGGGCAAAGCACCAGAGCCGCAAAGGGTAAAGGTCAGAATGTGAACAAACTGCCTTCGCCTGGGCCCTCATCCCCTGTGGAAGGCAGTGTGACCTCCCATCCTGGAGATGCCACGCTCCAGTCCCCAGGCACCCCCACAGTCCTAGCTCAGTCCCTGTGTCCCTGCTGCCAGGGCTGCCCGCCCCTCATCAACCCCTGGCTCACGTGGCTCTGGAACATTCCCTCACCACTGTGTGTGTCAGAGCCACTTGTGTCCCCGAAGGTTAGCTCCCGCAGGCCCAGGATGGTGGGCTCCCCACACCTGGGGCACCAGTTCCAACCTAGCTCCTTAAGGGGAAGGACAACAAAACGAGGTGCGCATGGACAGCAGCCCCCAGCTCTTCCAGCTAGGACCAGTTTGCTGCCGCCAAGACCAGCAGCTGCCTTGCTGTCAAGATGCCTGTAATTTCTTAAGCTTACAGGAGATCGGAGCCTGAGGAGACCACAGCAAGAGCTCTATGTGGCAGGGGAAGACACCTGGAACGAGGCAGGCTGTCACCTGGACCCCGGCCTCTTTCAGACAGGAGAGGAAGAGAGCTTCCACACGAGGCACTCTGGGAACTGTCACCTGGTCCAGCTCCAGTGTAGCTGCTACCCCGGGGGTGCTCCCTGGTACCTCTTTTCCCTCGGTCAAGATCCTTCCCCAAATGGCCCCCCTTAAAGCAAGAACCACTTACTCACCAGCAGGGTCCACCTCCTTATCTTTTTCCTCTTCCCACTTCTCTTCTCCTTCCCCTCCATTCAGCCCAATCCTTGACTTCAGGGCTCAGGAAAAGCCCAGGTGACTCATGGAGCATGATGTAGGAGCACAGGCTCGTCACCTGCTCACATCCCTTCCCTGCAAGATGGAACTGCCGGGTCTCCCCAGAACCTGCCTCTGACAAGGAGCTGAGCTGGAGGGCAGTCACTCATCTGGGCCCCGCCCCCAGTCACCAGAAGTGGCCTCACTGTGGCAGGAGCCTCAGTCTCTTGCCCGGAGTGGGAAGGAAATGAGGAGTGAGCCAGATGTCCTCTGTTTCCTCTCTTCCCACATAATTGCTTTGCAGGAAATAGTCCAATGTCCTGAGATGTCCCCATCATTCCCTGCTGTCATCTTGCCTTTTACTGGCCCTGCCCATACCACTGCCTGACCTCAGTCCCCATCTCTCCCCACAGGTGCTCCGAGGGTGCCTTTAAACTCCTGACATCACCTCAAAGCCTCTCCTTCCCACCTGCTCACTGGCCTCCCACCCCTCTGGCTACCAGGCCCAGCCCTCCTCTGACCCCTGGCCTCTTCCCCAACCTCCTCCCTCCCAGGGCACTCCATCAGTCCCTCTCTGGCCTTCCTTCCTCCTCGAGCTGGGTTTCCCTCTCCCAATTCATCCACTCCCAGGACTTCAGCTGGATCTCTGTCAGAGTTTCCAGGGTGAGATCCTACAGATGGTTGACAGGTTATGAGAGCGAAGTGTTTCGGCAGCGCTCAGATACGGGGGCGAAAGGCTCCAACCAACGGGCCTCCCTTCCACAGGACTGCTGAGAGGCCTTCCCATGTGAGTGCCCTGAGTGCCCGTGGGGAGGGGGGGCTTACGGCACAGGCTTTCCAAACTCCGGTGATGACAAAACCCTGTCTCCCTGACTCCACTTTGGGAAAGGCTGCGAACAGGCTAATGGCTTCCAAAGTCAGCAGGGCCAGCCCCGGCATCTCTCTGGATGGCTTGGTTGTACCCTGGACACAGTTAGCCATCGGGAACTCACTGCCACCTTCCTGCCCAAGCCCATCCCAGCTCCTGGGTGTCCTGCCTCACCAGCTTCCCAGTTAAAGTTGTCAATAAGTGCCTGCTGAGGCAGGCCCGTGGCCTCTCTCAGTGCCCCTCCCAGCGCCGCTGCCATCGCTCCAAAGCATTCATCTTGGTCTCCCTCAGGTTAACAGCTCTCTAGGGGCAGATTTTTCTTTTTAAATTTGGTGGTGGCGGAGGGGGGTGGCTGGGGTTTGGCCACCAGCCATTTCCTCTAGAGTTTAACTTCTATACAGTGGTCAGGTTAATCTTTATGAAGCTGTCATCTGATAACCAACCACCCTTCCCCCAGTGACTTCATTCATAGGCAAGAAGGGAACCACCGAGTGTGGCATTCAAGGCTCTTTGCTCAGTGTCCCACTGCATCACCAGCCTCATCTGCCCCCCTCATCCCAGCCAACCACAACAGTGGCTGTCCTCTGAGCTCCCCCTCCCCTTTGATGCCCTTCCCTCTACCCATGATGTCCTTCTCTCCTTCTCCACCTCCCAGCGGCCCACCTGTCCTTCCCTGGCCAGCTCACACCTGTCATCACGACTCTGAGGTCTTCCTACCTGATCCAGCACTTTTCTCCTTGGCCTACACAGTTCCCCTTCTGCCTGCTCCCTTGGGGTCTGGCACAGTGCCTCAGCAGGGACACAAACCCCTCCACTACTCCCATCAGATTGTGAATGCCCACATGGACTCCCAGTATCCGTACATATTGGGAACACAGCAGACCTAACTGAATGAATTCCATAGGGACACAGGCCAGCCTGGGGCAGGTCCCCACTGGGATGCCATCACTGCCTCCTTTGGACCCTCTGGCTATTTCAACTACACCCCCTTGTTTCATAATTATGTTTACTCCTGCCTTATTGATTTCCCACAAGGCCATGGTATCTTGATGGCAGGGTCGGTGGGTCCTCCTTGAACCCCGTCCCCTGGCCCCACCTGGACTGGCAGGAAGTTCCTGGGGCATCAACGAGGAAGGAAGAGATAGGCTGGCGGGCAGGGCTCCGACCCAGGCTCCTAAACCCGAGACCCGCCCTCAACACCAATAAGTGCCCTTCTAGAGCTTTGTTGTGAGGAGGACGTGAGGACGGGGGAGCTGGTCTAAACAACGCAGTAAGACCGTGCCCTGCTGCAGACAGAAGCACGTGCTCTGAATCCCAAAGGCCTGAGTTCGAAGCTTCTCCATTTACTTGGCAGGAGTGGGGTGACCAGCCTGTTCCTTGGCTAGTACTGCCATCTTGCGCAGTGGTTACGAGCCCTGGGTTAACACGCGTGAAGCGCTCCGAACAACACTAAGCTGTCAAGAAATGTTTGCCATCATCATCACCTTCATCCTTCCCTTTCAGAGAGGATGTCAGGAGTCCGTGAGATTTTCTGGGTGGGGACGAAGCCAAGAGTTTTGAAAAGGGAAAGGTCGGAGGGGGGGG